>JARGYV010085042.1:0-23795 GCA_029532675.1 Ornithodoros moubata
CGTGACAAACTTTGATAGTGATGGCTTTTAACTGTTCCCGAGCAGCACAATGTATTGAAAGTCAGTTGCATTAGGGGTGGACGGGTTGATCAAGATTGCTTTTGTAGCGTGCAGCACGTAAGAGAGGCAGCGACAAACAGATAAGACGCCTGACGACCACCCCTATTGCACCCGACTTTCAGTATATTGTGCTGCTAGCGTTCATTCAGTTGAATCATATCGTGTCTGAACTGTTCGAGCACTGTTAACCCCCCTTTTGACCAAAAAACGATGCACAAGAATGGTGGTATGGGCTGGCGCGTCGCTCAATTTTCCCTCGAAAAGCAAAACTTCACCGCACAACACGTTGGAAACTAACCACGGCACAGAACGATATCCTCCACTGCCTTGAAGGGTGAAAAATGGTAGGCTTACACCTTTTTGTGACATTTTGCATTGATACATAATGCCACCAAAATGCGTACGCCTACTGTTTCCTACCAGTAAGGAAACAATGATATCACTGCAAATGGTGATTGGCTCTGAGCGTGTTATGTGGTGAAACTGTTTTTAGAGTGTTGTAAACGATGGCAACGTCCAAACACATACAAACGCAGAAAAGAGTGTGTGCGATACAGAGGGCTGCCAACCGCTACAAAATAAATGTGGGTTATCGAGGAACATCAGTCGGCGTGGTTTCATAGTTTTGGGAGATGGCGCCACTTATTTTTCGTGACAAAAATTCAGACCCGGAGTTTATAGGACCCACTGTGTATATATGGTATTAGCGTGCCCGTTTAACAGCAGGTGCAAAAGGCTGTTTCAGTGTGTCACCAAAGGTACGAATGGTAATTACATTGAGGAGGCGAGTGGGATATCGTACATTAAACCCAAGCAGCACAATGTACTGCAAGTCGGGTTGATCAAGGTTGCTTTTGTAGTTCGTAGCATGTCAGGGATGCAGTAACAATGAGAGAGGACACCTGACGACCACCCCCTGTTGCACCTGACTTTCAGTGCACTTTGTTGCTAGGGTAGTAACCCTGCTGATAACGAGTCATTGTAGTCTTACTTGCGATATTGCGTTTGTAAAGAGGATTTAATGTCATCCGATACGAATAACCTGTCCTGTAATCTCGTTTTCTTTTCCTGCTTGAGGAGACAAATTGATCAGTGCAGTAAAGAAGCGTATCCTTGACAACGTGTCAAACTTTAGAGTAGCTCGCGACCGTAGATTCCAACGTCTTTCAGTCATAGGCATCATCTGCATCGCGTCTTCATTTCTTGCCTCAGTGGGAAATCCCGATTTCATACCTCATCCGAGGTTTCAGATTCGAAAATGATAGCGCATAAAAGACAGAAGCCGGTTAAGTGGAACGAGCGGAAGAATGATTTTGTTTTCGTCGCTGCCGCGACCTCTTTACAAGGTTTGAAAGAGAAGTGGCAGAGCCTCGCCCAGGCAGTTCGGCGAGCCTCTCTTTGCGTGCACATCGCATTGCTCTTAAAGGTGGGGCAGCTTTATGTGAGGCAGATTGCATTGAGATCATGGAGCAACATTAATTGCGAAATGATAATTCCGTGATAGCGTTGCCGAGCGTAATAAAAACACGCCTGTTCCGTTGTCCTTTTACTTTCGTGTCTAGGCCAGTGCACTACAAATACAAAAGTAACTAAATTACATCCGTCTTGTTCCCGACGGAAATCCATTACGTGCGCCCGTCAGTTACCTAATTACCGAATTCGCTATCAACAAGATCGCTGTCACCGGCAGCCGTGAAGGTCGCCCTCTGTATTTGCGACAAATCTCCATGCATTAGACACCGAGATGACAGCGCTTTTAATTAAGCGAATCCTGTATCGAGGCACGAGAGCGTATAATTTCCCGGGTGATTACCCTCGCCGACATTCTGCGGTATATGGAAGTACCCGAGCGGGCTCGATCGCCAATTGCCTGCTTGCACTTCCCAAGCTTTGCTTCCGCGATGTGTGACCTCAAAGCGCCATGTGTCCACAGTGAATCGCATCTAGATGCGGTTATTCTTGATCTCTGCTCGTCTGCAGTCTTTTCGTAGCGAGCCGAGCGTGAAGGTCAGACGAGGGGTTGCATCAGGGCGACCTTTGTGGGCATTTATGCGTCTAAAAAGCGTGTATGATACAACCCGCCGGTGAAAAGAAATGCTTCTGCGCGAAGGTAACGGAAAAGCGACGGCGAGTCTTTGGCTACCCGAACCAGGAACCGTTACAGTCCGTTTATTCAAGGACTGACCTTGCTGCAAGGACTGATACGTGCATGTATGCTGACAGGTTCCGGGTTAGCTTGCTTAGTCGCTTTGACTTCTCTTTCCCCCTGCTCAATTGAGCGCACGGTTTCCACCACCTTCGTAGCTTTTTGTAGGCATGTCGAAGGGGGTGTTGCGACATATCGGGAATTCCTGAGAGTGGGTGTGCTTGAAAAAATCTGGATTTCACGCAGTGACTCACGCCCGACGAAACAGAATGGAAGGGGCTTCCAAACTGTTGAAGTCCGGTTAGGCTTCCCTTTGTAGCCAGCTATGACATTAGCAGCACTGAGGTACAGCTGAGGTTGACTGCAAGCATGCACTCCTGAGCGCCGATGCAAATTCTTTGTGAATTTATTCATTAATCAATGAAAAGAGGTGCAGTCAGTGGTAAAAGTAAGCAGCTAGTTCCAGTGATATCCTTTCACTGTTTGAAGGCACCGTGACACTTGTTTGCGTATTTCGTCCTTACCTGGTGTTCCAGCTTCAGAACACTAGTTTCATGGTGAAGATTAGGTTTTCAAGTCTTGAGATTCTGAGATTGAGAAATTTTGTACAATGGTACGTCATGTGTCGCGCCTTAGCTTAAGGCATTGTGGTACTGTGCTCTATCCAATAATGGCATGTGACATTGCTCCAAAATGAACTATGTAGTGAACCACTAGTATAAGTGGACTAGTATAAGAATACTTGATATTTTGCTTGAAGCTTTACTCGCAGAACATGGAAACAACGACGCGAGCACGATAGTGAATTAGACATGATAAGCGCGAACTAGCAATTCGTTAGCGTGCATTATTAGCATTACATTGCGTCATTAACATTAAATTTCTTATTTCGCACTTGTCAAGGCTCCCTCTTCACTGCTTCTCTCCCTGACGTGCTTTCGTTGTTCCCATGATGTTCCAACTATAGTCCTGACACGTTCAGTCGTTACTCACGAAACAAGTTTCTACATATCACATGCTCAACGCGTACCCTGTTCATACAAAGTCGGGGAACCCTCATTACGACACTGATTACGAAGCGGTAGGCTTCCACGAGATATCTTTGCCAGAGCTATCGGCGACCACCGCCTGCGAAAACTCATTCCGTCGACAACTTCCTTTCAACTTCCTTTAATTGGATTTGCCTTTAATTGAGCTCAGAGGCCCATAGCATGTTCAGGTTTCATTAAAAGGCTGTGGTTTCTCGTACGGGTACTGGCTTCCTAACTGTACCGAGGCCACGCGGGGCATCCACCAGGGAGTTTCTTCGCTCTCTGACTGGAGAAACTTGTTTGGTGGAGCTGTCCCATTAACTTAATCTGGCAGGCGCAGCTCCGAAGGCTGTCGTTATGGAGCCACATTGGCTTTTCCCCCTAACACAGTAGGAGTACGCATTTATCTTCAAAAACAAATAGAGGTCACTTTGGAAATTGCACTTAGACATTCTAATTGACCACTGAGCGGCATTCCTTGAGGAAAACGAAAGTGGAAGGTGGTATCAGATTTCAGCGGCGATCTCTGGCGCATGTATCTGCGGGTTTGTCATTCCCTAATCTGCCTCCGCTTTTTAAGGACTCGTTCTAAATTTTTGCCCGCGTATAGCTGTTGTTTTTCATCCTGTTCAGCAAGCCTCAGTTTAGGTCACGACTTTATTCGAGGCTTTTCGTTGCTGACAGGGTGGCCTTCGTCTTCTATAAAGACACATGACCTGTTCTTTATCGTTCTTATTTTGTGTGTGTTGCCTTGGAATAATTGTGTATCACGTTCTATTGCAGGCAGCTGGCGAAATGCGTCACAGAATGCAAAGCCCAGGCTGCCACAGCGAAACAGTAAGCCCCTTCCTCACTCACCGTGCTAGGTCTCTGGAGTTTTTGCAGCGGTCGACAGTTCCGTCGCTCCGTTTTGTTTTTCACTTCAAGAAGCTGTTCCCAGTCGTCACATGCTTGAGCCCCAGCTCAAGATGGGCTTGCAATAGCACTCACTGACATTAACATCTTGTACTTTTTACCACGTCGATTGTCAGTAATGCGTAGAGCAACAAAATAAGCATGGCTTATAGGCTGCCACAGTTTTAATGGACGCAGTGTTCAAGGTGTTCGTTCCTGGTACTTACAAGTAAACAAAAAGAACGGATAAAATCGGCCCACATGTACCCTGGTGGCAGTAAATTACAACACAAATGTAACATCGAATAGGAACTCAGCACGGTGCACAACCGCCGTTAACGTTTAAGCCGTGTTAAGGGTTGCTAAGCTCTGTTTAAGTGTTACTCTGCTTTGGTGAAACCCTGCCTTAGTGTAAGCATGACTTCGAGACAGTTGCGTGAGAGCACAAAGCCCGTAACAGCGTTTAGAAGGCACAAAGAGATTCGGCCTACCTCTGCACAGTCTCGTGCTTCGCTCACACCGGGTTCAATGCAGTTGTATTGTTACGACGTAGCGAGAATTGCTCATTGTTCTACTCATTCAGTTTCCCATGGGGTGGCCGGACACTCGCGGAAGCGCAGTCGGAAACGGACCCTTTGTACGCCGCCAGTTTCATAACAAATCCTTCGTGAGGAACAGAACTATGTTTTGCATGCTGTCCCTAACATGCTGCGAGATTGACTGGCTCGTCGCACCCGGAAGTAGGCTATATGGAAATTGTAACAGAGGGCGTCGCGACTGCCTATTTAATGAAGTATTTTTTGGAGGACTGGAAATGATAAAAAAAAAAAAAAGAAAAGAAGAAAGTAGACAGGCTTGGATGCGTAACATGGATGCAAACTCCAGAATGAACGGGTAAATCAGTCTTGCACAAGCCCTGTACGTCATCGTGGGTGCATTGCCATGCTATAACGGTACATATGGCCGTTTAAAAAGTGAAACCAAAACTTCAGCTCCAGCCTATTGTTTCTCGTTTGCGATTAATTCAGACATTTTCTGTTCGTAAGCAGTTAACAAACTCTGTTGTTCCATGTGTGCTTTTTTTTTTTTTTTTTTTTTTTTCGCATAACGTAAACGATTTTTCGGAACAGTGATGCCTATCGAATTATAAGCATCCGTCTAGTTCAGTGATAGGCCGAATATGAAATTCCGTTCCGATTGAAACAAATTGTATATGAACTCCATTGCAGGAAATATCTGCATTCTAACTACAGTGTTTGCCCATGTCCGTTTGTTGTTTTTCTGTCCATCAATGCCATAGGCCACAACGCATCTTCGAGGAACAGTAAACAGTGTGTGCACACAAGACGACAAATTGTCTTATGTGCTGGCCTTAAATTTAAAGTCAGTCATCTTTTCTTTTCTTTTTCGTAAGCAGGTGTCTCTTGTTTGAAGACTTGTTTTTGCCTATTGCTTTTGAACAACTAGACAGCGACTCTGAACCCTGTCTGAAAATAAGCTACTTCCGACAGTCATGACTCATAAGTTCGCTTCCGTTTTCTGCCTCTGTCTTTCTGGTATATTTTCTTTATTTCGATCGCCTGTCACATGAGTTGGACTGGTTAAGTGCTGTGGAAGTGAATTATGCCCATCGTCGCTGTAAGCGCAGCTCATAGGATTGAAATCTTCTCGTGGCAGGTTAGTAGGTGACATGAAGCATTCAGTCGCTAGGCAGAAGACAAGCTATGAAGTCCCGTCCGGTAAGTGTTCAGGAATAGCATGAAGGGATTGTCGATGTACTGTAAATGCATTAAAAGGACGTTAAACCCAACTAGTGATGGTGCGTTTGCATTGAAAATGAAATAAATAGGAATAATAAAAATCGACTGACGTGGAAGGAATACCTAACAGAGTATGATTATTCGAGACTAGTTTTAGCGGCTTACTTTTCATTCTTAGAAGTATAGCATAGAACAAGGTCAAAAGAACGTAGGCGCAATCAGTCCGTTGTACTTTGCATTGGAAGCGTTAATTCATGTGTCACCCATGGTGCTGCATTAGAGGGACTTTCGCGTGAAGGTCATGCAGGTATTTTATTTAATGACCTTTTTTTGTATATATTTTAAAAGAACAAAGGGTTCATGCGAAAGAATTGGGAAACAAAATTTACCCCACATTCGCTTCTCCTTCCACACGCTGTGTCCCATGGGGAGAAGCGTATGAGCGGTCTTCATTCGCTCCCACAAATTCCGCGGGGAATATGATATATTTCGCCTACAGTGTTTATCTGTCGTTCTTTTATACCCGCCTCGGAATTGACGTGAACAACGTTCAGAGTAGAATTGGATCGTAAAAACTCCGATTTGCCAACGATAGTTGTTCCTAAATTTTAATAATAATAATTGGTGGGTTTACGTCGGTTCTCAGCCAAGGTTTAGAGGGCGAATATTTACGAAGCACGTGACTGTTCTCAGTACTCCCGTACCCAAATGACGGACATAATTTTGGTTAACGCCGGCGGCTTCACGATCTTAAGTATTCTGGGCAGCCTTAGTAACGACTTTACGCGCTGTGTAGGCGGTCAAGACGACGACGAAGACGATGACGAGGACTGGAGTTGGGACACAGACTTCGATGACTCTGAAGTAGGATTCTTTTTTTTTTTTTTTTCTTCTTCCTCTAAGCGCAGCGTAGCATTCTAAGCTAACGTTTACTTCGGCAGCCGGAGAACGACGTACCGCCCCCCGTGTCAGATGTCATACCTGCAGTCAGCTATGGTAAGCCATAATATAGTATTTAGAGACGGACAATTTAATCTACATTATCATTCCATCTAGATTCCCTGAATGGAGCTAACAAAACGAACTCCTCCTATTCTCCGAATAGTTCAGAGACGAAGGTAAGTGAACGCCTTATCATAATCACACTTTTCGTTCGGGTTGCACAAATTACGGCGTTATGAACGAAACTTCGCCGAATGTGCGAGTACTAAACTAGCTATTCACTGGTTCAGGCATTGTGTTAGACTTCCTAATGAACGTGTCTGAGTGGCTGCTCACTGTACGAATCGCCTTTATTCTGGGCATAGATATTACGAGCGCGTGATGTCCGGTTGACGTCGTGTATCCGCTGAGTCTTGTTTCTTGTCCCTTGCAGGAAGAATGCACATCCGTCAGTAGCATAAGTTCAGAGGCGTCGTCGTACGCATCAGGTCGGTCGCCAGTTCCCTCTGTACTTTATTTCATGTGGGCGCAAGTCGGTTCACTGACATACGTTGCGGGTTACTTAGGTTCCTCCGGCAGTATACAGCCAACAACGGCTAAGCGGATCATTCCGAAACCGCCCGATGGCCCAGCCCTGCCAAGGCCTCCTGAAGGCAGGCCAGTTCTGTAAGTAACTTCGGACGAGTGTGTGTCTGTCTTGTGAATCTTCCGTGTACTGTATTGGACACGGTTGTCTGAGATCTGCAGTTCCTGGTCAAACGATTCTCCGTCCTCATTCCAACTGACAGTACAATGGAACGAGAAGAAAACTTGGGACCTGACGAACCAATTTTTCACTCACCCGTTGGTGTTGGCCGCCGGAGTGTTGGCGAGGAATGTTCGACCACGAACAGCAGATTACGGACAACCGCGTCCAACACCCTGCTTTCTGCTGTCGCTATTTTCTGCACTTTGTTTTCTTAAATATTATTGCTGCAGCAGTGGGTTCAACGACACGTAGCAAAGTAACTTGACCGGGATCCTAATGTCACTTGCTTGGTACTATTTTGTCTTAGGCGGCCAGGTATAAGACCTGTAGTGAGGCGTCCGCCGAGTCATCCACCGCCACCTCCGGTGCAGCAGCAGCATGAGGTAAGTTTTAGCTTCTAATGATATCAAAGGGACTTTCTGATGTAGCCACTTTCAGCAGAACACGTGTTCTTCCCCGGACTCGTCGGAGGATTACGAGGTTCCAATTTCCCATCCTCCGCCTACCCGTACTTATCCTCCTCAATACAAACCTGATAACCGAGTGTCTGTGGCCGCTTCAAAGCCGCAAACACAAGAGGATGTGAACGGTAGCCAGGGTATGTGGTCATGCAGTTTTTCTTTTCTGGGGAAAAACCTGTGATCGAGGAATGTCGAGCTAGNAAAAAAAAAAAAAAAAAACGCTCTTCTGTACTTATGCTTACAAGTGCGCACGTTAGGTTGATCAGGACACTCCGGGTCAAAAACTCTAATCCCGTGAGATTAAGGCTCCGGTCCCACTCCTCTCTCAAAAACGCCCGTTTTCATACGGATATTGTAGCGCTTGTATTTGCAACATCCTTAAGATTTAGGTACCTATGAAAAGATAATTTCTTGAACTGTGTACCTACGCTTATGGATTGTTTACGAAGCGCAATGCCACGCCAGTGTAAAGCGCCAAACAGGCTCCGGTCCCACTCCTCTCTCAAAAACGCCCGTTTTCATACGGATATTGTAACGGTATGCAGGACGATCGGCTGCCGTTCTGTGGATATTCACTTTGTTGAAGGTGCATCTTAACTATTTATAAGCTTTGTCATTATTCCCGGTTTTCGAGTGTTTGAAGTTCGCGATTGTCGAGTCTAAGCAAATTGCGAGGAGCGCAGTGTGGTCGAATAATCGCACTGTTATGTTTGAAATTAAGGAGAGCAACACATAATTATACATTGACTTTCTCCATTTCAGATTACGCGCCTGTTGATTCGGTAGGTACCATACTTGGCATTCTCCCTTTGTGTTGTGCCGTTGTATAACGTTTAGTCCTTTATTTAACGGGTGTAATTGTCTGGCCGTAATGCATGCGTGACCACAGATGCCGCGCTGAGCATGCGAGCGTGACGTAGTCTCTATACTTCCCCTGAATATGCTCCAGCTATTATTCACCGTTACTCGTTGACAGCATAATTGGAGGCCTTTCAAACCTGGTTCAATCTTCTATGATCTTATCGATGAAATTGGGTTTCAATGAGAGTTTTTCATCTTTCCTTTTTCTCCAAAGATTTCGTAGCTGGGGCTCTCCACATAAGCTACCAACGTAAACGATAATGAGCCGTAAGGCCTCGAACCAACTGATACGGTGCATGAGCAGCAATGTCCTCAGTACGCGGGCTTTTTATTTTCCTTACTATTTGCCGCTGCTGGGGTGGTCGCGTCTGCAGTGTTTCGCCGAGGGCTTTCACCCGTATAGCGAGAATTGGTAGGCAACGGCCTCTTGCGAGACTGTGCATTTAGTGTGTGAGAAGTAGGAGAGTATTTTTCCGTAGTCCTATTTTCGAATTTCTGCGTAAGATGTGCCGACTTGAGTGCAGACATGGTGAGTTTCGTTGGTCGTCAACGAAGTGTCACCGTGGCCTGCGATGCATGACGCTGTCGTTCAAACTTACATAGGTGGGGCGGAGAAATTGTGTCGCGTGTCTATTCGAATGCGTCCTGCCGCGCTCGAGCCAGGTGGCTCGCAGACCGCAAAGTGTGGTTCCTCATATGCAGTGTGCCTGTCTATTTCACTCTGGCAGACGACAATCAACGAACCAGGATACGCCACCTGAGATCCAATTTTTTATTGTTCGTATATTGCAAGAAAACAACTTTGCGTAAATTTAGAGTAAGCCCACACATCGATTTTAATACATGCTGTTCGAAGAGCAGTCGCATATTCGAAGTCCTTCACGCATCTTGGTGTGCTAACCGAATCGTCGCAGCCCTCTTGCTTTTCGCTTCGTTGGGCACTCAAATCCCGTAATTGTACTGCTGATTGTACGTGATAAGATTCGTATACTGTAGAAATTGCCTTGATCGAATATGGGTAGCGACGATGGACGTGTTTGTCTCCTCGATCTAGTGCAGGGGTATATTTAGTGCACATGCGAGACGTTCAGCCTTCGTCAGACCTCAGCGACGGCTGCATAACGTCTGGCACCGATATTGGTTATTATGATTTCGGACTACATCCTTCAGCGCGATATTGGCGTGATGTCGCCATAAATATGAATTGAGCGCACCGTGACGTGCATCCTGTTCTTTTTTTTTTTTTTTTTTCGCGTCGAAAGGGAGTGAAAGTCTCCCTTCTCACTAAATGCTATGCGCGTATGTGCTCTGCCGTACGACCAACACCGGAAACCGTACAGTTCGTGCCTCTGTCAAAACTTGATGATTTTCTCGTAAGCTAGTAAGAAGTAGGTGAAGAAATCGAGTTCAGTATTCGCGGAGTGGAAACTTGTAGTACTCTGTGTATAGAGGCACCTGCATTGTATAGAGGCAGTCGTTGGTTGTCATGATCGTTATAATCCATTTAGCATTCTGTACAGCATGATCTGAGACCTCTTTGCGCTAAGAAACCAATCAATCCTTATAATCAATGAAACTGACATCTAATTTCTTCTTCTAGTTGACAGAGGGAGGAGACTACGAAATAGTTGGGGGTAAGTGTTGATTAATCTGTTTCATCTAAATGTTTATGCATTGCAGCATTCCTTATGCACTCACTGACGAGACGTATCTCCCGGCCTACGTTGCCTCTGTGTTCTAGAGTTTACTTTCAGCATTATTTTGATATCAGTCCGTGTACAACGCCGCTAATGATCAGAATATGAACACATCGTTGAAACTGAACCAGCACTCTTTTCCTAACGCAGCCTCTAAAATTACGTTCCTTAGTCCTTTGTCCTGTCTTAGATTCCAAGCTCGGTTGTGAAAGTGCAAGCTCTTATACAGCTGGATTGATGACTTCCTCTTGTCATCTTTGAGAAATCTGATAAAATATTGACCCAGCTGCCACCCCACTGTATGTGGGGGCGCAGTTGGGTGGATGTACGTGGGTACACTAACTGCGCTACGCTGCTTCGGAATACGCTATATTCATACGCTTCGCGGCGATTCTTGAAGTTGCATATACAACGTGTATAGTTGAATAGCTCATTTGCTTCTCTTGCTCTGAATGTTGGTCATGCAGAATCGCAGTGGCAGCCTCCAACTCCGCCCTGCATGCCGCCAGCGACACATGGCAATGTGCCCATACCCCCAAGAGTAGCGGGACAGCAGAGCCTACCCTTCCCGCCGCCTCCGCTGCCCGTGAAACCGGCCCACATCAGGCAGTTACTCACTCCTGTGGAAACCAAGCAAAAACCAGAGAAGATCTCTGTGGCCAAAACCAATGGCCAGCACCAGCCTGTGCAGTCACAGCCATTGGGCAAGAAAAACTACGAAGACACGTCTACCTTAGGTGCGTGTCAACCTTCAAGCACGATAGAAGGTAGCGGCATACGGAGGCGAAAGCTAGCCTGAGCTTGTGTACAACCACGAAACGAACAAGACACGCTAGTGACAACTAAATGCTGGTGTGTGTCTGACATATCCCAGGCTTGTTCTTGGAGCAAGGTGATCGGAAACGACGATTCGCTTGTCGTTCCCGGCGATTCGCTCTTCTCGGCAGATGAGATGCCTATATGCTCTTAAGGTTACGCCACATCTGATGTGCCACTGGAATTGGCCGTTAGCAGAGGTTTAAAGATACGCAGGCCTTGTCCCGTTTTTTTTTTTTCTTCTTTTTTTTAACCGAACGAAAGGAAGAAATTACTACGTGACACTTGAATCTCAGGAACTGCGTTGGTTTGCTGTGCGCAGGAGGTGCAGCGCGTAGATCAATGCCCGCTGTCACGAGGCACTTCGCAAACGCCGAAAAATAAATAAAAATTAAGCGAAATGTTCACATTAGTTGATGCTGGATTTAAAAAATTGATGTGGTGCAATTGTAGTATATCTTGTTAACGAGAAACACATTCCTGTACGTCTCTGACATGCGACCAAGCTTTGATGAGTGTCCGTTGGACCGCGCGGCATTTCTGACAAGTGACGTCGTCCGGGCTGACCTCAGCAGAATTAGACTACCTTGGCGCAACGCCCACGAGAACATTCCCGTGTTGTTACTCGTTGAGAACATGCCCGCGAAGTAGGAAACTCATTTCTCTTTCTAGTGCACCTTGGCTATCTAATATTAGCTCGGGCCAGGTCGTTCGCTCACTAGGCCACTTCGCGGAATCAAGAGTACACATTGTATGAACAGAAGAATATGCTAAACTTTTCTCGTGCTTTTAACACGTGCAATTTTCGACAAAAGTGCTGTGAATAAAAGGATTTCACGCAATCACCGCTTTCCAACAGATTTTGACTCCTGTTCGCTGTGCACCTTTCCCCCGAATCGGGGAACATGTCTCCTATAGTAACAAATTCCTAGTAATTTTTTTTTTTTTATTTCGTGTGCACCTTTCTTCACAGCAGCGCAAATAGCAAAGAGACCTCTGCCACCTGTGCCGCCAAGTGTCACGGAGGGTTCATCAGCACCTCTCTCTACACCTGTCTCTACACCTGTCTCTCGCGTTCCAGTGGAGGAGGTAAGGCGTTCATACCGCTCGAGATCCTCTCAGGATGTATAGGCATTCAATGACCTGTGTCAGTGTCACTGTTTGGAAAGCGTACTGAAACCTGTGAATATGTGATCGTTATGAACAGAACATGTGTGTCTGACGGGATCGTTATAACCTGGGAGGGCGTGATCGATACAAGAATTGAGTAGGTATATTTCGCTCCTGTCATATTGCTGCGCCTACAGTATTGAGCGCTTGTCACGCCGTCACTATAAGTCTTGACTGCGCTTCCTGTGCCTGTTTGAAATTGTGTCTGCGTAGACAAAAGTTTATATAATACTCAAATAATGAAGATAAAGAATTCCGCCTGAAAAAGATTTAATAAAAGTTTAGCTCTCCGCAGCAAAGCAGATCGTGGCACGGAGTACGAGGCAGCCTGATAGTCGCGCGTTCCTTATACTGTCCTAGCTTCGCCAATTTGCTTGCCACGTATTGCTCTGCCATGCATAGCAAACAGCCACCACTAACTAGCCTAGGCGTACCACCAAGACAACTGACCAATGACAGTATGATACAGGATCATCTGCTTTTTCTGCCTATCAAGATGCAGCACTTCTGGAAGGCCACCTGTCCATTTATCATTTTCCGTCGTTCCATCTCCCTGATCCAACGCTGACGTATGGGCCAGCGGAGAACAAAGACCTGACTCACGTGCGAAACGTGTCACATGACACGCCCATTGCCTATGGCGATGGCCATGGGCAACGTAGACAGGCTAAATAACGGCATGGCGAGTAACGCGTCCTTCGTTTCGCGGCGCAACAGCATTTTGTCTCGTCCTCATCTCCTGGCTTATCTGTGTCCCTTCTTTCGATACTGCACTCTTCCGAGTACTTCGAGTACGAATTCAGTTTTGGAGGTCGCGTCTAGGCATAATTGACATCCCTCAAATGAAAATGGAGATCCCCCACAGATTTGAGTGGATACAGACACAGAGGATAGGAGGGATGGAGTGGTGGTGTATCAGCGCACACAAGTTCAGCGTAATATGCGTCGTCTTTGATTTGTCGCTTCAACGTAGGACACCTTGGAAGGCTATCCCTGGTTCCACGATATTGAGAGAGAGCAAGTAGACACATGCCTGAAGGACCTTGAAGATGGCGCATACCTGGTTCGTGTGAGCAAGCGTGGGGGTGACAATAACCCCTACACCCTGAGCATATACTACAAGGAGAGGATCTTCCACCTGAACATCCGAAAAAGGAATGACAACACGTATGCTTTGGGCACCGAGAAGCCCATGGAAAAGGTAACTGAGAGTCAGTACTCATTTGAGCTTAGTAGTAGGCAGTCCCATTTTTATTATTTTTCATAATTATAGTTTCTCTAATTGTGTGGCACATGTATAGTAATAGCATCATTCCTGCCTCACAACGCTATCAGGTTATCACTTGTGTTGTGTTGATATATATCAGCGTTATGGTAGGACACTTGCATTTGAGCGTAGCGTGCACGTCTCTTATTGTTCTGTGCTACTTGTGTCGATAGTCTGTATTCGGGATAATGACCATGCCACTTCGGGATGCCGTATACTTAAATTTATTCGCACTTTTCAATGCTGTAGCTGCAGCGCGCTCTACAAGACTGTTTGCTGCACGTACGGTACAGACGACCTTCCCGCGCATCCCGAAAATGGCGTATTGTCGTCGCACGGGCCGGAACGAGCTTCCTTGTTGGAGGGGAGGATGCTCGTTCGCACGTGCGCACCGCTCATATTCGCGGCCGCAAGACGCCGCGTGTCGTTCACTGGAAGCAGCGGTTTCTACATTTTTGCAGACTTTCATGTGCTTGATGCAATTAGCCTGTCATCTTTTATCAGTATTTTATGGATTCGATCAAAGGATTATATCATGTAATGTAATCCTTCTTTCTCCTGCCATGACATAGTTAAATATTTTGGGTGTGTACTGTTTGAAATCGTCACAAATAAACTTTTAAAAGTAAATCGTGAAGAATATACAGTGGAAAATAAATCGCTTAAAATATAACGTTGAAAATCTCTCTAAAAAATAAAGGCACAAAAATCTCCTGTGAGAAATAAACAATCAGAAATATACTGTAAAAAATATATGTTCAGTGTAAGTGTAAAAGTGTGCTGTCCCTATATAACAGTGTGAAATGAGCTTCATTTTGGTTTACAAAATGAAGCTCAGAAGAAAAAAATGAAAGCAGTGGAAATTGTTGTGAACACATTCCATCAAGAGGCAGCAGATGAAGAGAGTCCTCTTTTCACTGAGTATCTGTACCATTTCAGACGTTCCCAACTATTCCTGAGATGATACAATACCACCAGCAGGAGCCAATCATACTTACCTCAAAGGGAAGACCAGCTGGGCAGACTTTCCTGGTTGTGACGCCATACCCTGCAAGGATCGAGCCATCTCGATGAAGTGCCATTCATGTACTCTGCTCCGTGCCTACTAAGTGCAAAGCTGCAGTGTATAGTAATCCTTATTTACTCACCTTATGGTTACAGCACTGCTACTTGCAGGCAGATTTAAGAAAATGCCCCCCATGTTTCCACATGCACTCCAATGCTTGTAAAGGAGGTTGTCAGCTGTCTGTTGATGAGAAGTTTAAGCAAATGTGAAAAAAGAGAATCTATTCTATGTGTCTGTTGCTGTTGGTGTGTTGCTTTTGACAATTATGGTGCTCTTACAAGGAAGCTAATGTTATCCCTTATCTGTTTAACTTTCTCTCCAGTGTGGTGAAGCCATGGAGTGGTTAAAAGTGATGCTGCTTACGTTATGTGTAGATACTGCAAGAGTAGGAGTATAGACACTATATAGATTTTGTTGTGTTGGTGCCTGATTGCTGTTCAGTCACAGAAGGAAGAATGTACATAATTTATTTTTTTGTCTGGTTGTTCCTGTCTGATGAAGCCCTTTGTGGAAGCTTGTCTCTCTTAACACATTTCTAGTCTTTTGTTATTACAGACAGCAGATAGAATGAAGTGTTTTGCAGTTTGATTGAGGATTGCAGTGCAAACCTGCTTGATGGCATGTCCTGTTACCCTGGAACACATTTTGGTGGAGTTTTTTTTTTTTTACTCAGAGAATAAATTTTTGTAAATGAAGCATGCGTAGTTGTATACCGAGGTGTATGGTTTAGTTTCCCCCTTCCCATGTGAGAAGAGAGACCATACGATACACTGTGCTTGAAAGCTTCATGAAGATGTCACAACAGTGAACCCTCGATTTGTGAATTCCCTCTGTTTATAAACCCTTGATATCCGTACTGTAAATGGATCAGGGAACAGACCCAGAGTACCAAAGCCGTTGACCTCAGTTTATGAACAGGGCCAGCACAACAGATCGAAAGGAAGGGCTTCAATAGAGATCACAAAAAAATGAAGGTCAAACATGCAGTGTTGCCCAGCCACTACGTTGCAGGAATGGGATTCACAATTTGGTAAGGATGATTCACGTTCTGACCAGGAGCTGGTTGTCAGTTTAGACTATGTATGCAAGGTGGAAACATCTTTCAGTGCCAGGACAGTCAGCCCTGACAACTAGTGACAAAATCTTTATTTGGCATGCTGCAGTGGCAAACAAAGTGGGAGAGGACTATGGATTGCCAAGCCAGTGTTTTCAAGTGTGAGATTATAGTTGTGCTTTGCACTGTAACTATCCTATTTATAAGAAGGGACAAAGTTTTGCGAGATAGAACAAATTTCATGTGGTTTGATGGTCTTTTTTTTTTCTGCATAGTGTGTACCTTGATTCATGAATGATTTTCCAATATACGAAGGTTGTTCATAAATTGAAGGGTGACTGTATTTAGTTAAATAACAAAGAGAAATCCAAAATTCCGGTGGAGCATAAGTTAAAGCAAAACGCCTCAGGTTGGAAGCCGCCGATATTTCATACAGGTACTGTGCTTCTTCGGGGCACCCTTCACATCATTGTCAGTGTATTTAAAGGTGTGGGAGTTAAATGTCAAGCATGCTGCTCAGCTCTTTAACACTTATGTTGGAACGGGAAAACCTAGCCACTGACCTGTGGACTAAGGTCCCTGTGTCCTTGGGTTGCATTGTTAGTGTGGAGAAGTGGGTTAGTTGGAAGCATGTGCTTACAATTGGGCAGATTAGACACTGTGGAGGAAGGAATAACCCCAAGAATGACAATGTGTGACAATGAATGAAAGGTGTAAATAGTGAGGGTAAGAAGAAAATGAGTTGTAGGATTCTAAGGGTAAAGTGTCTCCAGTGTCACTTTTTATTTGTTGATGCTGTATGGGTGTATGCTTTTAAACTTATGTATAAGAAACGATTCTCTATCGTGCCTGTCACATGTAGACCAAAATCCGGTTTCTAGTGTATAGAGTCTAATGTGTTCTAACAACTGTCCCTGTGTGTTAAAGTGTTCCGACACCGTTTTGGGTAGTTTGTTTAAGGTGTCTGCTCTGTGACCAGTAAGCCGGTTATTCATCTGTTGTCCAGTACTGGACATAGAGCAGACAGAGCTCAGATAAAGCTCAGACATGTAACCCCGACACTTTTAAATACACTGCCAACGTTGTGAAGGGTGCCCAGAAAAAAGTCTCTGTGCGAAATATCAGCGACTTCTAACCTGAGGCCTTGTGCTTTAACTTGTATTTAGTTCAAGCAGTCATACTGTGCATCTCATGTATGGTCAAGCGTACGATACTGTTCACTCTGAACGAGCCAAGCATGGCAATTGTTTATAGCGGTGGAGATTGAGTGTTGCAATACCTACAGCCAGTACCTTTTGGTTCTAAACTTCAATGAGTGAAAAAGCAAGTATAATAATAAATTGAAAACTTTATTTTATTAAAACTACAGCTGAGATCATTGAAAAGAATGAACATTAGCCAATGTACATTAATTGCTTTAAGAGCTGTCAGTACAGAAAAAAGGAGGAAAGAAAGATGGCTGCCCAGCAGAGAAAAAGCACCACAACTGAAAAGGAACCAAACAGAATGCAAAAGTATTCTGATCAAGCACAAAGCAACTAGGTGTACAAGGATGAACTTAGGCAGCACAGGAGCTGAGGAAAGATAGCAGAATGCAGGTGGTAAAAAAGCTCAATATACTGTAGAACTGAACAGTACTTCTGAAATCCTGGCAGTGTTAACACATATATATACTCTGTACATGATGCCTGATGTGGATGCTAGCCTAGGCTTCAGAACCTAAGTACATACACACAAACACACACACCAAAAAAAAAAGCAGCAGCCATTGCACTCATCTTAGAAGTTCACAATGAAATTTAAACACAGCCTATATTATTTCAATGCCAAGGTTGTATAGCTTAGTGTTCCTTTAAAGTAAATAGCTTTGTCTATAAGTTGCAGATTCTTAAACTATTCTAGCATATTCTTTCATTTTTGAACACCACCTCAAAACAAAGCATTCATGGTTCATTACTTAAACAACGATGTGCCAACTGCAACATACAGCATGTTTACATTATTCTCGAAGCACTTCCTGGGTTCTGCGTTGCTTCTGTGTCATCATGGCATTCTGGAAGAAGAAGAACCCATACTGAGTGCCACATTTTGCACCCTGCTGTTCCAGTGAAGTACCTTAACTCTCCTCGAGGCTCGCAGAACTGTGTTACGAAGCGGAGTTCCTTTCTTGGCTTCAAACATGCCTGCGAACGGGGGTGGAGTGTCGCAGCACTCATCTTGCTTTCTTCTGAGGAATCTCCAGGGCGAGCTCAACATGGCTGTCACTTTTTCCTTGTTTGTCTTAGTATTTGGCACCTGCAGAAGTATGTGAACCTCATTTCCATTGATTAGGTTCCATGAAGGCTTGAAGATAGTGAAGGGAATATTAATGTGCACATTGTCTTCATTCAGCCATTTTGTTGTTGGGCCTATTCTGCATCTCAAACTCCTCATACTACAGTTGTCAAATGTTTCAGTTGGGTCATCTTGGAATACGATTATCAGTCTGTCAACTTCAGCCTTTGTACTTCCCTTTCCGTTTTGCAGACTACCAGGGAGGACTTGTAATCTGCCACGCAGGGTTGTGGATTACGAACCACCCAAAAAATTTAGTCCGGCAATATTAAATTTACCCAAATTTCATATTTGTGATAAAATTATATGTTGTATACCCAAAACTGATTTTACCTGCAGAATATCAAGTGGTGCAGATGATCTTTGTTGAAGTCTAGCAAAGGTTTATGCCTTTACCTGAATTTTATCCATACTGGAGCTTCTTGTCAAAACCCTATCTTCATGAAAAGTAGATTTCATATGCGTGTCCTGCAACATATGCGCGTATTAAAGTATGCACTCCTATAAAAATGACCATTACCTTTGAGCAGTCCCCGAATGTCCTGCTCCTCTCATGTTTCCTTCTTTTCAAAGCTATACCGTCACCATTCTCTTTGTTAAACTGCAAAGTCACTCAAGATGAATTGCATTTCCTTTGTGTGGTATAATTTAGGGGAGAACTCCACTTACTTGTCTTACATACTTCTTCTTCTGCAAAACTTCAGGCATTCCTTGAACATAATCGTACAACTCTGCGAGTGCTTTCTCTGTGTAATTCTCTACTTTTTCTGGACTTAGGTGGCTCTGAACACAAAACGTGATTGTCGTCTTTATTGGCTGAAAAGAAGAATTCGTCATTTGTTTTGGACCGTCTGCAGTGACGCTGAGGCAACTCACCTCCATGCTGTCCTCCTTGCTGCTTTCTGATCCGCCTCCTTTCTTACTTTGTCTAATGTATGATATTACATCTTTCACAAGTTCAACTGGATACTCAAACAGAGAAGGTGCGTTCTCTATGAGGAATGCCACAGGTTTTGTGATGTTAACGTTATTTATCTGCATTTGGTCTGGAGGCATCTAGAGAATGTAGAGGCAGAATAGTCACTTTAAGGGGTTTTCAAAAAATATCACTCTAGTGAACAATCTAGAGCTCCTAAATAACCTNAAAAAAAACGCTAATTTAGCGTCGCTACTCTGGAGCGTAGCTTTAGTTTTAGCTTCCTCACCTGTCGGGGACAGAGTATGATTGGGGTGAACAGTGTAGCTAAACTCTCGGACGACATACAGTTCTCTTGTCTCGCATTTGAGACCCCGTGGAGAAGCAGCAACAGTTCTCTGACCACATCATAATTTGCTGGAGGTAACAAAAGGAGCAGCAGCTGAGCTGCTTTCAGCTGCCTTTGCTTGCACTGTAGCCGAATAGTGGGTAGAGCTTTTTCCCTATAAAGACCTAAAAATCGACCATTTAGTTCAGTTTCGGATAAAGAATAGCTGCTTTTCTGTACCTGGTATTCTGCAGTAAGCTACAAAGTGTCCATTAGTCAACAGAGGCTCTTCTAAGTCTGACAGCATGCTCTTGAGAGTACAGGCACAGTCATGTACGCTATAGCCATCCTCGTCGAAGTCTAGCAAAATATTTCTGCTTAGCAGTATCTTGAGGGCTTGCTGTCGACTCATGCTACCAGACTTCCGGAACAGTCCCTCCTCTTTTATGTCTGCATTGACGAGTTGACAGGTCACACTGACAGATTAACGACACCACGTGCTAAGTGCGACTACTCACTTGATCCTTTCTGAAGATGCTTAATGAGGTGACGAATTGGTCGAGCCGCTTCTTGTGTCAAAAGTGTAGTAGTACCACTTGCTGCATCTTTTTGTGCTGTTGGATGAAAGAGCACAAAAGTATTTTGCTTAATTAAGGGAATTAAATTGCACTATAAATCATTCCTGCCTAAAATCGAGCGACTTCTTGTTTACTGCGTGTAATGGCAACACCGCGCGTGTGAGAACTAGCCAGTATTGAATAAAATCTGCATGCAGTAACGACAAAGCGAAGGCAAGATGGGAAACAGGTCAGACGAAACGCCTGGTGGAACTGCTTGGTGAAATGCTGGCAAAAATCTTATCCGCGAAGAAGCTAATCGCTAAATAATAAACTGCGTCGCAGCTGTTCGTCATATTCGCATTTCGTCTATGCCAGTCACTGCTCTGACTACACAGTAACTCTCGCTTCTTTTCGTAAAAGAACGCGCCCAGACTGCTAAGCACATGCTAACAGAGCTCGCACGGCGCAGGAGCGCTGCACGTGTTTGCACGCGCCAAGCGCTTTCATGTTTCTCAAGCTGGTCACGTGAGGACCTACGACGTGAAGAGGAACTGGATGATGTCACGCATATCTTCGCGTTTCGGTTCTCTTTTTGCAGTATTAATTATATAACAGTTTTCGCAAATTAGACAATGATTAAATCGCTATGTTGGGTGTCTAGGAGATGTCTTTTATATAAAAAACTGAGCATAGTTTGCATAAATGAAACAGAACAACGAAACACAGTAAGAAAGGACCCATGACGTATACTCTAGCCAGACGGGAAAAAAATAATACAAGCGATCTAATAAATAGGACAGATGCTTGTCTACTGGTGAGTAGCCCCATATCCGAAAGCCCATGCAACTGACATGCATGTATAGAACCACAGTTTTCGAAAAAAAAAAACGACTTCATTAAAATTATTGTTTTCTGTTCGCCGAACTTGTGCAGGAGCGATAGCGGGCTGTTTCACGAGAGCATTCAAGGAACGTAAACGTGCTCTACTTCCACCTTCATGTATGCAAATGTACTTCGCTGTGTAGCGAGGTAAGAAAAGAGATATCGTGTTTCCGTGGTGTAGCGGTTATCACGTGTGCCTAACACGCACAAGGTCCTCGGTTCGATCCCGAGCGGAAACATTTCTTTTTGCACATCTTGCACATTGTGACAATAGCTTGACAATTTACCCGCTTACTTTATTTCTTTGTACCAGCTGAGAACGAAGTGCGTGCAAGAAATTCATGCGTGTTCGAGAAATTAGTGTTCCAGTTGATGTAGTTTCTTTGCACACCATTGCGTGAAAAAAAACTTTGGCGCAACTAAGATGAAACGATTAGGAGATGGGAAAAACAGTACCTCAATGGCTGCTCGTTATCTTGATACTAAATAAGCAATCCTCACCGCATGGAAACTGAAACGTAGCTGATAAGGTTCGGTATCTGACTGAAGGAGCCTGCTAGTAAATACCGATCACTACCATAAATTCTTTCGCGAGAAGACGATGAGCTGAAGATATTAAAACAAAACAAATAAAGAATATTAATAAAAACATGGGCATAATAAGACTGGCCGTGATGCTCTCCAACAGAGGTAATCTTTTTATGAACCCAATAGGCGTCAGCCATTATACGTGCAGTATAGATTCAAATACATAACCGTAAATTGTATTTCCAACATACAAAACTGCTTACCCTTCACTTTCTTGTAAATTGGGAGACGTTTACGTTTACTCTTCGTCTCAGTCTCCAGAAGGGAAGAAAACTCGTCTTTCTCCAAGTCAAGCACAAACGACAAGTGCATTTTGCACAGGACCGAAAACGTACTGCCGTCATGAAATCTGAACGCTGTCACTTCATCCCTCTGTGAAGGTGTAACTTCAGAGCAATCCATTGTTGCAAAAGGTTATAATATCCCTGAAGTGAAGACGAGGAGCACTTAGTTGTCCCACAAAACAACATTGACACAAAATTCGGAAGAAAACATTCAAAGATATTCCACTCAAATACTCAAGCGATAACACTTCATGGACACAAGTGCCACGGCTTCAATCTGAGAAACAGTGACACCTGTTCGTAAACGACTGATGCACCATACCTTTATGTGCGTCGCATCTTTCAATAATCTACAAATGGGCTACAGGAACCGCACCCAGGATTCAAATATTCCAGCTCTTCACTGCGAAAGAATTGATCCCAACCAGCCTCCACTACGACGGAGGAGAAACAAGCAACTGGTAACGGAATCAACACTTGAAAACGACGCTCCTCCGTCCAATTGGTCGCGAGAGTCGTCCAATCACGACGCGAGTTTCGTTCTTGACTCTCTCAGCAGTACGGGGACGCTTCTGTTGCGGGGTTGAATCGCGTTGAAAGGTCCCCACTGTTCCGGAACGGAGCCTTTCATCGCCGAGGTTTGATTGTGAAGAATATACAATGAAATACATTACACGCTACATGGGCATTTGAGCACGCCGTGTGGCCACGCGCCAGCTTCTTCAGACATTGCGCTCCGAATGTGGAAGGGTGTACCTGCGTCTACGTCTCGTGTTTTTATGCGTTGCAGAATGAACTCATTGTCTGTGTTGTGGACAAGGTGAAGGAAAGCACTCATAATTCGCCTGTGCCGGGTGCCAGCCGCTGTTTTGTTTTCTTCTTTCTAGTTTCCTGCCTGAACATTTAT
The DNA here is from genome assembly GCA_029532675.1 of Ornithodoros moubata. Classification (NCBI taxonomy): domain Eukaryota; kingdom Metazoa; phylum Arthropoda; class Arachnida; order Ixodida; family Argasidae; genus Ornithodoros; species Ornithodoros moubata. The sequence goes on from JARGYV010085042.1 coordinate 22,773, forward strand.
TTTGTAAATGCTCTCCAATCATTAGCTTTCATTCTTCCCGTTTCTTTCCGAAGAGAGAGAGAGAGAGTTAAGGTGGGGCATACACGTCAGAAAATATTCCTTCGAGCTCCATCACACATTTTCAATTCCTTCTTCTATTCCTATGTAGAACCTCGCGCCTCCTTCTTCTCTTTCTTTTATCTCGGTGCTGTAGGTTCTTTCTTCTTCTTCTGCCTTTTCCTTTCTGACCGTCAGCCAGGACGCCATTTAGCCAAAATTACTGAAAATCTTTCGTGACTAAAACGTTCTATGGAAAGAATAAAGAGAGAGTGAGAGAGAAGAAGAAGAAAAAAGAACTCCCCAATCTACTCTACCCTTCTGATCATTTTACAATGGTGAGGCATGGGGTAAATCCATGCAGCCCTTCCCCGGCAGTTAAACCTCCCCCGTGCAAACATATACAAGCTCCCCATACAAGACTTGTTTTTTTTTTTCTTTTTATATGCTCCTCTCTCTCTTATTTTTGATTTAAAGTGTCGTGTTGCGATCCAATCGGGGGTGTCCCTGCCCTTGACAGCTTTCAAAATATGGACTCGGTAACAGATACGCTCACTTTGACACCATGGAAGTCCCCACTTGTCGGCAGTCAGGCAATACTTTCTCGCGTTGGTGAGCAGGTACTATATAGGGCCTATAACTATGATGGTTAGACTAGTAAATGAGAACTATGAACCTATGAGAATACTATGAACGTATATAGAAGAATACACGTTTCTTTGGTGTTCCATGCGGCACGCTCACAGATTAAACCCTAACGGCCGTGTTGCCAGTAAGTGTATTAATGAGTTTCGTTGTACAAAAAGAAGGAAAATCACAAGACATATATAAATTAATGAATAAGGAAGACAAGCTTCCCTAGTAGCACATATTGTTGCCGGAACGTTGCTGCAATGTTGTCTATGTTGCACAACGTTGCGCTACATGTCCCAACATTGCAACAACATCCGAATATGTTGTGTGGTTTTACAACATGTACCAACGTTT
>JARGYV010085044.1:0-19185 GCA_029532675.1 Ornithodoros moubata
TATATAGTATATAATATCTTATATCTATATCCTATACCATTATATCGTGACTGATTTCTCTTCAGTTCAAAACAATTCTAGTAGCACAGAAGCAGCAGACACTAGTTAAGCAACAATCAACTAAGAAAACTCACCAACAGCGAGAGCGGAAAAATCGTGTCGTCTGCTGGGCAGAGCGGGTAGTTTGCTCCACTGGTTGGAGCCTGGCTGGAGGGCAAGCACTTCGGCTACGCTCTCGTAATATACTCCTCCCGTGAACGTGAGTCCACCAAGAATTACTATGGTGCCATCTGCAAGCGCGACGGCTTCGCAGCTTAAGCGAGGCGTTGGCAAATGAGGGAACTTTCCACTGCTTTTCCTATAACAAAAAACGCTTACTGTCCGTAAAATACGAAAGCACAATGTACGTCTGACACAACACGAACACGAGTAGAAGTACGTTGTACAATCTTACGTCATATCGGGAAGTCTTATGGCGTTGACTTCGTCGGTTACGTAAACTGCCTGGGACACTTTCTCGTTAGTCACGACGCCTCCAGCAACAATCAAGAGCGCGCCACGTTCAAGTACAGCCCCCGCTGCCATGCGAGGGCAGCAGAAATGTCCGTGTACGACAGTCCACAATTTCACAGATGGCTCGTAACATTCAACGGACGAGAGGACCCTGGAGAAGTAGTAGGATTTTGTCAGTGAAAATTTTTCGCTGACTGAATTGTGTAGGATTACCTCTCGTCGGCTCCTTGTCCTCCAACAGCGTACAGCTTTCCCTGGCAAACAACAAGGGAGTGAAACACGCGGCCGAAATTGAGATCCCCAATTCGAGCCCAAATAGCTTGTCTCACATCATAGGCAAAACAAGTGTCGCACGGACGCTTCACTCCTAGATTCGTTTGACGAACGTCCATGCCTCCTGCATGGAGTAACAACCACAAGTTAAGCCTTTCTTTTTATTAGATAAGCTTACAATGGTTCGGAAGTTGGGATGCCACCAATTAAAAGTTACAAACCAAATCACAGAATCCCCCTCGACATACTCACCCACAATATAAACATATCCTTTCAAGTAAGCTGCCCTGTGGTGGTGTAGAGGCCTGGGCAAAATATTGAATCGCTTAATGCTGGGCTTCTTCTTGGGGTACATGCGAGCCATTGCCAATCCTGCAACAGACATTTGGATTGAAAAGCGCTGAAGCTCTGAAGTCGTTCGCCCTACCTGTTGCAACGCGTTCCTTGTGTCCATTATGAAGTCCACCAAGGAGGAAGACGATTGCCTCGCTATCTTCACAGTTCATGTGGTTATTAAACCCCACCTTGTTCCAGACGTTGTCTTGCCAGTTGAGTTTCTGGACGGCGTACTTTGTGCGACCGTAAGACCGAGTAGGAACCTTTGCAGCCTCTTCCTCGGCACCCTGCACAGAGTTATACACGGAAGCCAGCACATTAAGGACGAGGTCTTCTGGCTGACAGATATGTCAGAGCACGCTTCATTAAGGCACGAGTAGTATTGAGCTATATACAACACTGGTACGTCATCTTCTCGCATTCCTCTTAGAAACGCTTGCTCGGAGTCCTGACTTACCACGTCATGGTGGTGCATGTTAACAAAACGGTGGCGAATTATCATCATGGAGGCCACTCCATAGACAGACGTCAACATCCAGTGCGCCATGTCTAATGCCGGGTTCCGTGGGTTTTTACGGTTAAGGTACGCGTCGTGTAGGTGCGCTAAGCCACTGTGATCATCTTTCGATGTCGTCTTTTCGGGAAGAGGCTATGAATGGTTGACAATGTCCCGGTTACAGGTCGTGCAAGTACGTAGCGACTGGGCAAACTTGTACTCGTAGTCGCAACACATTCTCACCCAAATATTACACTTGTGGCGTCCTCTTGCGTACTTTCGTCGTCTCTTCGCTGCTAAGTCTGGAAAGAGGGCTGCTCTTTTCTCTCGCTTTGCGCATTGGTAGCTGGTAAAACAATACGATAAGAGGTCAGAATGGAGCACAAAAGCTACTAAAAAGTCACGATTCACCAATGCGTAGTATACAAGTCTAGCCTAGTGCCGATGCCTAGTATACCTTTTGTCTTTGCTTCTGTAAATATTCAGCGTCGCTACCCAGAAAGGTAGCTCCTAGTTCTCTAATCCATAGGCCGGCATTTTCTGAGAACTTCATTCAACATCACATCACCATAATCCCCACTCACAGCCCATTGCATACAAACCCAGATAAAACGTTAACGTATTCAACTGTGCACATAAATCCATAGTCCACCATAAAGTATAATATAAATAGAGTCCACTCGTAGCTAGGTTAACACCTTGTTAGTTCATAGTCCCCCGCATCTGTTCATAGGGTATCACCTCATAGGCCTCATAACCCATCACATCACATCATTTGATAGCCCATTACATCAGAGGTCCTCACATCATTCAACTTCACGGCGCATCACATCATTGCTCTTCATTCACAATCACCAACAATGATGTGATGGTGAATGAGGTTGATGAAGTCCATCATGAATGAGCCTGCCGATCTATGCCCTAATCCATACCAGCAAGCGTCCAGGAGTATCTTTCTCACGGTGGGTTGCTCCACAGCTTGCTGGAGAATCGGTGGGAAGAAGCAATGCAGCACATCGTCTTGCGTCATGCGTGAGAACCGCACGCAACCTAGGACATCAGCCGCAGCTGCAGCGCGAGTCTCGTAGTCTTCGTCCAGCCACACCAGCGCCGCCATGAAGACCGGAATTTCACTACAAGTCGGTGATGTGAGGAAAACATAGGAATTAAAAAAACACAGCAATTTAAATGACATCAGACAATGATATTCCATGAGAAGGACAAGAATCAAGCAAGCCACCAACATGAGGTCTCGTGTTTTCGTTCTCTGCTTGCTAATTTTCTGCATTGCTCACGTTTAGTGTCTGCAGAACGCTACAGCTTACCAACAAGTGCCCAAGTAATCTTCGCTCAGTAAATTCATGATTCTTTCAAACGAAAGCGATCGAAGCCCCTCTTTGTGTCTGTTTATGAGAGGAAACTGGTCGAGGACCAGGTCCAGGAAGTTCCGCTTTCTTTCGACGATAGGTTTTGACCATTCTTGAGTAGTCCGTTGCTGCTCATGGGATTGTGAAGGAGCAGACTGAAATGTGGCAGCTTGTGAAGTGCTTATGGGGACAGCTTCCGAGGACGTCGCGGCGGACCCAGTCGTTGACAACGAAGGAAAGCGCTTTGTTACCTGCAAAATACGTTACTGCTAAGACGCGCGTTTGTACGATGACACGCATCGAGTAGAAAAAATCTGGAAAAGGAGCTCCTGCAAAGATTACGAAGAAAATAATATGGAAACTAACAGAAATAAACGTCTACAGCTTCCAATTGATTCGCGTCTTTAGTAATGAGTGGTGACTTCGCGTGACATCAACGTTCCACACGTTAAACTGCAATGGCGGTCCCCAAGAAGGGGCGGGGGGCATCCGTCTAAGGCTTTCAGTGATCCGAATTTAAACTCTTTTCGAGAAAATCAGTGATATGCTTACATATTTCGCCCGTACTCCATAAGGTCTGGCGCCATATGATTCACGAGACCTCGAAGAATGCCGGGACCGCCACTGCGCAATGGCACAGAATCGCAGTTATTGCGGTACAGATACCTACTGTACAGGGGAGACGTTAAAGGGGAGTCGTTGTTTAGGAACTTTTAACGTTTTTTCTTTTTCTTTTTATTACACGTGAGCGTTATGGCCATGATTATAGTTTCATTCAGACTCTTCACTAGCTGATATCCATGTTACCAAATAATAGGTGTGCCACCTCGTTTCGCTGTTCAGTGTCCTCCGCGCTATGGGGCCTGCCAGCGTCCGCTTCCGGTTGTTTAGCACTCTGCACTTCGGCAACACTTGAGGAAGGTGACAGCGGAGGTTCTTCAACCAAAACGACCTTGGGGTTATCGGACGGAGCTTTCGTGCGATCGCCTGAAAATTGCCTTACAGATGGTCGCATCTAGAATAGAAAATTCAGGATTTTCTTTTAAAATCAGTCGGTGGCGCAGCAAGCCGACAGGTAACATACACATCCATGCTATACATCAGTAGTAACTTGTTCAGAGGACCACATAGGTTATTTTTAGTTCCCATAGGGACTCACTGGAAACGAACGGCTTACACAAAAGAAGGTACGAGTCTGCATTTATTGATAGAATAACTATTGTTGTTATGAATAATTATTGTAAACAGCAGTAACGTAAGAGCTGTAGGCACGTAATTACTGTACCGAACCTACAACGCGATAAGAGTTCAGTTCGCTCTGAGTCGTTGTCCGTTATCTTCGTGCCCATGCGCACTCTATCACATTATCTCCATATGTTCCAAGCATCTGTATACCTGGAGGCATTTCTCGACGATGAAAGGAACTTCCAGTCTATGCGCTGCATAATAGATGTCTGCCACGTTGTGCTCGTACAGGGTCAAATGTCCAGTCTCAACGTAGTCCAGGAGTACCTCGAAGGAATCTTTCGTGATTCCGTCGATGGAAATCTAACGTAAACGTCATTTGCCTTATAACTCAGCACTGCGTAAGTCAACCGATCCGAATAGCTCATCCGCCCGCTGTGCCAGACGCTCCGGTCCAAATGATGTCGATTATAATTTTACACGCAACGGTGTCCCATATGCAAATCAAGGTTCGAGCCAGAATGGTGTGCACAAAATATAAACCACCATCTTCCATGTGATACAATATTGCGGTGTAGTGAATCAGTACTACGTGTACTGCTCATAGAGGTAAAGGCAAAAAATTGACGGTATGTGTGAAACACATGGAGAATAAAAGAACTGATAATTCCACGTACCAGATACTTCCCGTCCACCTTTTCCTTGAGATTTTCCTGAAAGAACTTGCTTACTTTGCATAACTTACTGCTCTCTGCTTGGAGCACAGCCTCCCTGTTCACACGAATGAGAACGTCGTATTCCACGCCGTCGCCACTGGCTGTCAAAATAATTAATAAATATTGGAAATAGAGCAGACAGACTAACGAAAGTAGAACCGGAAGATTTCCTATAATAGAGTCCACTCAAGGGCTGCGACCGTTTCCAGATATATCTGAAGTTGGAAGGACACAACTACAGAGCACTTACAAACTTGTTGGCAGACAGATTCCGTGGATACTGAACACGCCATGTAAGGAGACAATACGTCATACAGCGCCACTTTCAGTAGGTTTACTGAAAGCACACAAGTGTCCTTTCTACATGTCCCATGCACTCCCTCATAGGCAGGCCACAGTATCTGATACTCGTATACAAAATTACATATTCTTCTCCTGTTCATAATAAAAAAAAAAGTGGGGGCTTCACAACAATTTTTTTTTCTTTTTTTTATTGTATAAACCACACCTCTCATACGCCGTAGCGTTCCTGTGCTGTTATAAACGTTATATACATCATGCTTCCGTAAGCCTGCCATTCAGACAACTACCAGCCTGGCTTACATAACATTTCTCACAATCCAATGGGATGTTATTAATCACTTTATAGGGGTTATATTGCATTGCATCTCCAGCTCCTGATGTCTAATAGTACAGCGCGCAGTCTTGTCCTCAATGACCATACCTCATATATAGACAACAATTTGCCATTGCCTCCACATACAACATTGTATACACACATACAACCATACATACTCCACATACAACCACTAGGAAGATTTCATACGATACACCACCACCAGTACATTTTTTTCTTTGGACGTCTCGTTATTCTTTTTCTCTCCCTCTCTCATACACTGCTTGAAAAGAGAGTGGAGACGAGTCATTTGAAGTTTAAAGAAAGCTGCTTCACAAACTGCGAGACCTATACGTCTCCCTAATTGTCCATTCAATGGTCGATAACATTGAAGGGAAACTGCAAAGAGAGGTTGAAGTTCTCGGTGCCTATATCCTTTCTCATTTCAGTGTTTTCCAACGTGTACCGTCCCCACCGACACACTCTTTATCTCCTATGTTTGATGCTGGACCATATGAAAATTTCTCACCTGACCAACACTTCTTCAGCATGATACTTCTTCGTTATCGATGATAATGATTCGCCGATACTTAAAAACCTAGATAAAAAGAAATCCGTATCAGCACGTTACGTGCAGCAACAACAAAGATTACAAGCAGCTTGAGAAATATCTCCTGCAGAAGTGAAATATTCAGCGCTTCATCTTATCACTGGCCACTATCTACCACTGACTCCAGCGAGGCTGCGGAGCACGAAGTATCTCAAAACTACGGAACCCCAAGTATCTTCCAAAGGCTTCCCTATACAGTAGCCCTGCCACAGCCAGCTGTGTCGAACCAGTGTGGAGGCAATGTCTTACATGGGCCCAACTCAGGCCACGACTGTGCTTGGCCGCCCTCAACAGGCCTTACTAGTCAGTGGATGTGTCGAATAGGCTCGGCCTGTCCTTGCGCTCAAATGGTGTTACGAGAAGGAAGACCGCAGGCTTACCCCGTGCCACTATCATATATAAGTAGGTCACGCGTGTCAAAACATATTGGCGTCAGCCCATGCCTCTTCTTCTTCTGCCTTCTCCTCTTTGGCCAAGTTTCTTCTGTTGGTGCGTACAGCAAGCGATACATGACATTTCTTCTGCTCTCCTTGGTGATGGGCTGCTATCCATGCACAAGGGATGCTGGCCGGAACCTTGTATTGTTCTAATGTGCCTAGTGTATGAAGCCGACTGACACAAAGTTGTTGATGTATAAGACCTTAGCCCAGTCCTGCTGTGAGTGCGCCTCCATGGTCTCGGATCCTGACTTAGCAAAGGACATTGATGCAACAGAGGCAATACAACCTAAAGCTGTAAGATTCGCCGCAAAGCGATTTGCTCAAAGCAAGGTACTTTTCTCCGTCCTCTGCTCTCTCTTCGCTAGGAATGACTTCACTCAAGCGGAGGCCTGCTCTTGAAAGACTCCTTTCCATGGTTCATGAACAGGGTACTTCTCCTCTTTCAGCTTATATCACTTTTTCAGAGACAGCCGCACTTCGTAGTTCAAATACTTTAAGTACATTTCGGTCACGTGTTGATTAACTTAAGTATAGTATTTAATTTTTTTGTATGATGATGATATTGATGTATGGGACAACATTCCCGGTGTGTACAGGGAACGTAACTCGCGAGATTTTTGTCTGATGTCATCTCACTCCTGCCATGACCTCCTCGAGATAGCAGTATATGAAAGAAAAACCTAAATATGATTAGCTTGTTTTATGAACGATATTATGCGATTTGGTTTATGGTGCGGTTCTATCAACCTATGGATTTAGAGTCATTGTGTTATCTTGGTTGGTTGTTACTAAGAACGTTACTTGAGAGACTTAACTGTTGCTAAGAGAGAAGGTGTGTTAACAACTCTGTTATCTTTTATTCATGCAAGATCATTCCCAGGTATCGGAGATAGGTTCTCCTTAAAGTTAGCTTTTCCTGCGTACACGCCACCTCTCATATAGTAGCCCGGGCCGGCAACGTGGTATAGTAGTCGTTTGTATCACGGTCTCGGTCACTGCAGTGCCGAGATGTAAACTGCGATATATTTTAAAACACGGACAGGAAGAGGTATGTTGCTATAATCAACTCCGTCAAATCTGACTCAGGATATGCGATCATCCTTATTAACACTTCGGCGTTCTGACTAATTAGCAATCAAGTAAATTAATTAGTTAATGACTAAAATTTCAATGTTATTTTTTATATTTTTTTACAGAAGGGTACTTTGTTTACATTAGCCAAGACACCAGGCAAACCAAGAGCCCAGAAAGTTTATGAAACCCAGAGGCGGGAGTAGAGATTGCAACACCTACTTCGAAAGATTATTCTGTTTTTAGTTGCCGGCGAACAGCCATGATGAAGCGCGTTCTCCTTATTAAGTTCTGTTGATCTACCAGCTGTGTCAGTATGAACACAAAAGCGCGGCGGTGGGTATGGTGGACACAGGTCAGCGGACTCTATGGTCAGATTTGGATTGCTCTACGCTCTACTATCGCCGTCTGGCGCACGCATCTTGAATCTCTGGGAGCTGCGGAGAAAGTGATTCTGGGAAGTGGAGGCTGTGGTATCTCGTAACTGATTTCCCTGTTGCTTCTAATAGGAAACGGAGTTTTATGTAGGTGCGGTTCAATAGCAGAAGGAAAAGCTAAAAAGTCTGGAGTTACGACATTCATGGCTGCGTGAAACCAGTTCGCTGGTGACTCCTCCTGATTGCAAGAGAGAATATCTAAGCCTAAGCTCAGCTGGGGTAGAGAAGCGTCGTTGATTCAGGAGTTTGGCGATGATCCATTCCGTTGCGAAGCCGTTGTTGTTTACGTTGACAGTGTTATGTTGCCTCTCTTCTCTCGCGCAATGTGCGACTGTGAAAGATAAGTCGAAAGAGTCGGAGGAGTGGGACTTTGAGTTTGAGGAACACGCCCGAGACGAGGTGAGCACTCTAACGATCTTGAACCTCCCTTTGCTGCACTCAGCTAGTGCTTGTGACCGCAATCGTGTTCAGACCTTTTGCTTTAGTTTATGCTTTGTTTCAGTGCGAAATACTCTGAAGTGTTTCCTAAAATAATGTCAATCTCACAGAGTCGACTTTGAAGGAGTCGTGACCGTGACCTTTGACAGAACAAAATGCACATGTGCCTAGAATGATGCCTCAATTTTTCTATCCCATTTAGAAACCACAGAAAGAAGCAAGCAAGGATCTCAAGGCAACGTACAACGCGTGGTCCGTTTCTGACGGTTAGTATAAGCGATCGGAGTACTGTACTTCAACGTACTGCAATCTTCGATCCTATGCGCCATACGGACATGTACAAATAGATTTTGCAGTAAACAGATAACGTTGAACAATTACACTTCATTTTGATGCTCCCATTTATAGTGTAATACCACTCTTTCGGGAGGTTATGATCCCGTGCACAACATCAATTTCGTCTCACTCATTTGTGGCAGCACCTGATTAGGGAGCAGAACTTATGAGCTTGGATCAACAGTCTGTGATTCTGTGTTTATCCAGTTCTGATTGTTTCGTATTGCAGGGGACTTATGTCGTACTGTTCAGTGCAAGCCACACCAAGAATGTCTTGTTCAGAATGGAGAGGCAGCCATATGCGTCAGTGCCAAGAAGGTGAAGAAGATGAAGTAAGTATACTTCAGATGGAATGGTAAACGAAAACATTTTTGTTGATTACTGTGGACTTTTCTTTATGGACTGTTTTACGAGTTAGAAAGTTTAAGAAGCTCCAGTCATTGCCTGAGTACTTGCAAATCACAAGATTCCTGTGTGTTATCAAATGCAGGAAAAATCAGCCAAATGCTTGGAGCAACTACGAGAAGAACACGCCCACGTCCTCCAGCACTACGACAGCAATGCCATGGAGTTCCGAAGAGGACGACGACGAAGACCAATACCTCGATGACGACAGCGAGGAGTCGAGGTGTTCACCATGTTACATGCTGAAGCCAGATTATGTCTGTGGCACAGACAACCAGACCTATTCATCAGAATGTAGACTGCAGTACCACAACTGCAGGCAGAGGGTGTCGGTTCAGGTGTCCTGCAAAGGCTTCTGCCCTTGCAAAGGTAACATGGCTTTTGGGGGGCAAAAAAAACAAAAAAAACAGTTTGCTAGAAAATTTGTTAATGTGTTGTAGTTGTAAAATCTCTTGAGGATCAGCAACGAGAAATGCGTCAGAAGGCTCGTTGGGATCGGTACATTGCAAAACTGCAGACGACAATGGACAAGAAGAAGCTGGGCCAGGATGATAAGGCGTCCAATAGCAAGTAAGCTTTTCTTTTTGCTCACTTCAGATTGGTATATAAACTTATAGCATATCCAGTGTAGTATATGCAGTGGATAGCTGTCAAGTCATAAAATGTAAGGCTCCTTCTCACTTTTATAGCAGACATTCAGTTTGCCATTCACACATGTGCTTTAGATCTTTCCATCTTATTGCTGTCTTCTGGTGATGGTTGCAAACTAACCTAGTAGCTGGGAGGCATGTGGGTATCCAGTGGGCGTTTCTTTGTTTTGCATCTGAAGAGATTCTTCCCCATTTTTTCACTCAGATTTCAATGTTCTGTTCTGTTTTTAGGCTGGAGAAACTGGATGTTTTGTTGGGCTTTGGTTGCGAGCAGTGGCAACTCCTCAGTACGCATACTCTTTGCTGCTTTTAATCAGTTCTGGGCTATAGAGTATTGCTACTAGCTGGCAAGTCACTGGAGATGTAAATGATTGACTGAAATGTATGTATGCATATGTACTAATGTAGTCTCTTTTCTGTGCTCCACCACCAAGCAACAATATTCATGTTTTTTTCTGGTGATGGCTTTTAGGGGGGGGGCAATGCAGGTATTTTACAGACGGTACGTTTCTCCAACAAAGCTGCACTGTAATCGTTTAAAGGATCAAAGTTGTCGGTTGTGTTCAAGCTGCTACTAGCTATACCAAAGCTGTACATATGTAGCAGATGGAATGGCTTGACACAAGGATATTGAGGTTGTGCTGGTATCACTTTTTCATATGAGATGAAAGGGGGATCAGAAGAGTTAAAAATCAAACGTACCCACATCTGGGCAATTGGGTGGTTTAACAATTAAGAACAGCAGTGTTCCGTAAACCTGCTTGAACCTGTGCATTCTTTTGGTGTGAGTGAGAAATATGCCATCAGAAAATGCAGCACTTTTCTCCTGATGTGACTTTAGCAGCATGGGATATCTTTGCAAACATTGACTGTATCAAATCGGTAGTCAAAAAAGAGTCAAAGCTAAGCGGACAAAACTGTCATGAAAAAACGCATTTTAAAATTGGAGAGTTTGTCGCTGATGTTTAAGTGGACTTCTGGAGTCGGCGACATCACGCATCGCTTCCTTTCTCTGTGCATGTTCGAGGTGGTGCGGTTTAACTCATCCTGACAATTTTTCAGCCACAGAAACTCTAGCATATGTCTGTAGGAAAAACAGCATAGTGCTGTTTGCATAATTGGAGGTGAGGTTAAGAATTCTGGACTTAACATCGTCGTCTCTTCCAATGCTGCATGTGCAAGGAAACAAAATAAATAATTGGTTGCTTTTTGTTGCAAGGGGCAACTGATCATCATTATCCATTTTCTTCACATCCTTAAAAAGCAGTAGTGCTACTAATATGTAAATGAAACATGCACTCTAGTGTTTCAACCTTTTCAGTTCTGGCTTACTGAGATTCACAGTAAAAGGAAGCCTCATGTTAACGTGCCCTTCGTAAGCATTTTTGTACACCAACATTTTTCTAGCTAAAGTCAACATAAGCAATTTGATTGGGTCTAATCTGATAATGTTGACATATTCCCCTCTCTCCCTTCATACTTTTGATTCTGTGGCCACCGGTTTATGACTGTTTACATTTGTCTGACCTTGTAGGCCGCACATCTACTTTCTGCACAGCGTTCTCATGCAGCTATGTTTGAATATACCATGCATCAAAATTCAAAAACCGGAATAGGAATTCTGAAAACAAAGTACCATTTCATTTGGCCTATTCTGTTCTGGCATGCTCCTGTTCTGCATTCCTCAAATGCTACAGAATTTCGCGCATGACTTCGCAGAAATCTCACACAGACCTGGCCTTCTCGATGTCCCGCTTTTGTGTGACTAAAATATCAATCAGCTGTAGTATGAAACAGTGTTGACAAGGTACACCGTGACTTCCTGGATTATAAGATAATGGAACCATAATTTTTCAGAAAGTAGACAGCAGTGTTTCAAGAGCATTTAGTCTGTGCTAGTGTAGTATGATTGCATACTCTTGATTATGCTACATGCATCCTTGCAGAGTAAAAGGCAAAAGTGACAAAGCTACATCTTGGACAGGAAAGGACCAAAAACAGAACAATGTGTTGACAGGCAAGGCATCAGTTGCTAACCAGAAGGAAAAGGGTAAGAAAAGAAGCAGACGGTATGATAATGAAAACTCTGGATTTTGTGGCAACTAATTAATTTGTCCAATTTGTCACTATTGTCTTTTTGTAGGCTGCAATACTGAAGATTTGCAAGCAATGGGCGATAGGCTGCTGGACTGGTTTTCTGTCGTCATGAGCGACCACCAGTATAGTACCCAGGTTTCCACCCGAAGACGGACACACAGGGTTTCAGACTGTAAGAGATGTCTCTTAAACCAGTAACTGAACTGGGATTCTAATCAAACCTAAGTTATATTCCCTGCTGCCCTATCAAAGCAAAAGTGAAATGAACCTGGATTAGAGACACAGGTTTATGACACGAGTTTGTTAGTCATATGGCCCTCAGAACTTCTTCAGAACTGCTTAAACTGTAGTGATTACCTAAGGTGTGATCGAAATGGGAAGGTCCAAAGTTTACAGTTGACAAACAGGGACCTAACTGATGCATAATTATTGGCGTTGTGCTCCCTTTGTCTATGCAGACAGCCTTCCAGAATGCAAGCGTGAAGTAAGCTGGATGTTTCACCATTTGGATTCTGATGGCAACCTGCTGCTCACCCAGAGGGAGTTGTATGACCTTGAGCACGATGACCACGAGAAATGCCTTCAGCCTTACCTGGCTGTGTGTGATGTCAACCGGGACTCATTTTTGAGCACGGTTGAGTGGTGCGCGTGCTTCAACAAGTCCCGTACGTAGTCGATTTCTTGCTATCGGAGCGATTCGTTTTGAAGTCGAGAAGTAGCATGTATATATACACCAGTAAGGAAAAACATGCTGTTCACTGTTGGCTTCAACCTCAAATGAACTTATGTGACCCTTAACATATTTTACACATTACAGAGCGGCCATGTGCAGCTGCTCTCAGGCGTGTTACACCAGGCTTAGTTGGTAAGACTGTAATACATACTGTGAAAGCTTAGCAAACAAAGAGTCATATCAAATCTCTTACCATGTTCTCCACTGATAATTACAGGAGCACACATTCCCCAATGTGATGAAGAGGGTTACTACCTGCCTACTCAGTGCCACAGTAGCGCTGGCACATGCTGGTGTGTCGACCGTCATGGGGCTGAATTTGCCAACACCCGAAGAAGGGAACGTCCCGACTGTGGTATGTTGAAAGAAATGTTATAAAAAGACCAATTTAATGGCAACACGATTCAGGGTAACATTCTAGGGCCTAGCACGGTAGCTGTGAAGTGAAACGTTTTCTTAATCAGTCTTAAGTAAACGTGCTGCATGATTCTTTGTCTAAGGGGGGAAAATGTAAAAATAGGCGCCTAGGTCTCATTGGGGTGCAGGTAACATCATTATGTCAGTCTGGTAGGCACTACAGGGACGTTTTTTTTTTTTCGCAGACTCCTTACTCAACAAGAGCAAGCGAAACAGATCTCCAGATGATGACACAGAGGAAGATGACGACGATGACGACGACGAGAGGGAAGCAGGGTCTGGGGACAGGCCATTGGAGTACTAAGGCCTCAGCACGTGCCCAGCACTTCTCCCTTTTCAACACATTTTGTAGTACATTGTGGTACTCGCATTTTTCTCATCTCCAGTTCAATGCAATAGGTGGTGCCAGCATTTAGCAGATGATTTAGAAAACAAAAACCCCCCCTACAGTTTCTATCGTGTGTGCTGCCCTGTACCGAAAACAGCAGTGTTTGCTCGTGACAACCAGTGTGCTTTTCTCGTGCATTCACTACCAAATTTTGTTTCCCTGAGGGTAAGGTATGCCTCAAGCAATGGACAAAGATTAGTGCGACATTTAGGCTTAGGAGTAGTAAAGGAAAAAAAGTATGAGATGTCACTGGGGCCATAAGGGGTACATACTCAAGATCGGAGACAGATATTAACAACTTTTGAGACAGTCTGTTCAGTGTTGGCAGAACTTTTTAAAGTTTGGGCATTTCTTCGACTCTGACTGCTGCATGAGGTGAAGTTTCGTGTTCGTAACAGTGAAGGTTGAGGCTGTTTAGCTGAGAACATAGATACTAGTCAGTTTGTGAAACTTTCAACGTTTTGTAAAGCCACAGCATGTGAAATGTAATTGAGTATATGCTTTTGTTTGTTTCCAGTAGTGGTGTGCAGATTGTCAAGTGCAACAGGATAAAGAATTACTGCACAATGTTGCATGTTACACAGCTTTCAAATAGATTGAGCTGCTGCACCTTGTATAGCACTTATGTGCGTTTTGTGTGCAACAGGAAAATTTTTGCGATAAAACAAAAAGTTATTTCCTAACAGCAGTAATATGTTCAAGTTACACTTAAGGATGTTTGCAACAGGTTGGTAAGGACAGCTGCATTTCACTGACTGCCAACCTTTAACAAATTAGTCAACTGCATAAATAAAATGGCCCTCACTTTGTATTTGAAATTACAAATATTTGCACTGTCCTACTCTTCCGTGTATATTTTATTGAACCTAGCTTTGGCTGCAGGTTTTCGGTTTCTGTGTTGTATATATTTGCTTTGGTAGACTTTCTGCTACTATTTTGTTTGTTTTTAGAATATTATATTGAGTTTGAACCTTTCGTCATTCCATCTGCGGACACAACAAAATCCATGTCTTCCATTTCAGTTGTCACCCAGTTTGTTGAGTTTTGCTCATAAACTTATGTGTGCTTTTAACTTCTGCAATTTTCTGTAGCAGGCATGGAATGTGTCACCACCTCTGTGTATTTATAGCAGTGTTGTTGTCAGTGTTGTTTTGGCCTGCAAATATTCCAGTCCCTCTTGACGATAAGCACAAAGTACACAAGCTGTTGGCACAACTCAGTTCTGATCTAACTTTCGTTGTGTTGGTTAAGTGTTGTGTGCTGACGATTAATTGCTTGACAGTATTGTATGTATGATCTATACACCCGGTCAGAAATGAAGGAAGTACTCCCAGTGTTACTGTGTTCTAGAAATTGTTACATATCTCCTGTACCTGTAGAAAGCCAAGGTGAAAATAAAGGTATTGTTTCACAATGTTTGCTGCACAGTGTTACCAATTCCATTTTGTAGCAGCATAAAACATATGCTTGAAATACAGTTGAATCTCTTTAAATGGAACATGAGAGGTCCAAAAAGAGGTAAAAAATGTTCCATTCACTGAAAACCGGTACATACTTTACATAGTATGAATGCAATACCAAATAGTACCAAGAGTTCTGTCCCACCTAAGATATTCCCATTTACCGATATTCCACTGTATTTGAAATCCTAGGGGCTTGACAAACACATGAAAAAGCAGGATGACGACACAAGGATAGTCATCCTGCTTTGTCCGCATCTATCAAGGTCCTGGAATTTCCCATCTGAGCAAGCACTAACAAGCCCATATTGCCATTCTTGCATACGCTTGAAAACACAAGTCTGCAACCCTCGGTAAATTTTCTAAAAATTGCATTCTGCACCATTATCATTTAAAGGAACGGGGCCGCCCTCGTCAGCGCAGAGGTAATATGCCAGGCTTCTGCGCTCAAGTTCACGGGTTTGATCCCGGTCGAGGACGGTAGCAATGTGGGGGAGGTAAACATTGCCACTGGCACCGTGTGTCGGAGATTTCCGGCACACGTCAAAAGATCCCCAGGTGGTCTAAATTATCCGCAGTCCTACCCTGTGGCATCACTCATGATCTTAGTTGTCTCGCGACGTAAACCCACAAATTATTATTATTATTAAAGGGACGGTCTTGTGCACATCAGGCGATCCCAAAACTTGACCTGAATTACATTGGTCACCATAACAGACATGCAGCGGCGAAGGGTCCATGAAAAAAGGGGTGATAGTTTGAGGGATTTTCTGAAACATATTGCTGTACCAGACAAATGTCACAGTCAACTCTCTCACAAAGCAGTCGTTAATGAGGTTATTTGGATGAGTGAGTTGAAACCACTGTCTAGTAGTATCAAGGTTTCCTATCCGATCTGCTTCAAAAACCGTCAGTGGCCAGAGAGGGGAAGGTAGAACAACTAATGAAATTGCATAGGTGCAGGTGAGCCAGTGGACAAAATCAAGTATATAAGAATCCTGAGCATGGGCGATGAAAAGGGACGAATACGCACACGCAGAGCTCAACAAAAGAAGAATTCCCGTGCTCGTAATGAGTCTCCAGAAGAAGGCAGAAGGCAGAAGAAGTCCCGAAGTGGGCCACATACAACGTTGTTTGTTCCTTATTCCTCCACTGAAAGAAAGCTGTCCAGCACTGCCATCATTTCTACACCTTTTAATGTCATTTGCTCTTATCAGCACAAAAGTGTGTGAGAGCTTTGCTATCTGTCTCCTGCAACTACTGATGCAGCTGTGCAGAGTCAGTGCTGTTAAGGATTATGCCCAAGGGGAAAGGTTAATCAAACATTGGGTATTTATCAAAAAACACGACAAGCTGTAATGTGTCTTTTTCACCCGTGGTGCCCGTGATCCTTCGGTTCTCAGGTTCGCAGCATTCTGTGCGAGGTTCTAGCAAAAAAGCGTGTCTATGTGTTACCCTAGGCAGAACATAAGTTGTACACCTCTCCGAATAACTGGACATAAAAAGTGCCACCATTAGCAACAGAAGAGACAAAGAATAATGCTGCCTGTAGTCAGCACACAAGTTTCATGACTGTGTGCCTGAGTGAAGAGTGTTAAACATCCATTGCAGTGTACCATACTCACTATGAGCATTTTCTTTTACTCTTCTATCAAGACGAACAATAAAACCACCACATCCTTCCATGCGTCATATGACTGACCTGCCTCACATCTCCTCAGTTGGCTGTGCATAGATGTTTCAGGGTATCACACCAGTGCACAAGGTACCGAAAAACAAATGTGGAAGGTACAGGCAATGCCTCCCATGTTTCTCCCAAAAAGGACGTGCATGTGCTGCACTCTTGCACAAGAGGCAGAAGGAAAGAACAGAGCTAATGAAGCCCACAATGCTATGTCCTCAAAAGTTTGCAGAGCACAAGGTCTCTAGAGTACAATTGGCATACAATGAAAGCAAAATAGATCCTAGTGTAGCAATAAGGAATGTTTATTTAATAAATGTAAGAAAAGGAGAGACTGAGAAGTCAAGATCCCTCTAGAGGCTGACAACAGTTCTGATTCTGCAATATAGAAGACACGAAACCATGATCAAAATCAAGAAACGAGATCAAAAACCTGTGTGCAGTACGTCTAGAGACGTTTTCTTTACAATGCTCCCAAGCAAGGCTCAAGGTTGATGAGGAACAAGATCACGCCAACAGATTTTGAATACCTTAGTTAAAGTCAGGGGTGATCACAGTCAACAGAATACTGTGTATAATTTAGTGCACGTTCGATGAGAACTGAACGAAAACCTCTTAGGTCTCCTAAAAACCACGTCAAAATCCTGATGACAAGCACAGCCTAAGTCACACAGAGAAAATTTACACCACTGCTGCTGCAAAATGCTGTGCATGCTACTATGAATTATATGTGTAATGCACAGGTCTGTAAGGATTGTGAGACTTTGCATTACAAGTTTCCCCATTTTCTATCTGTTCCAATACGTCGGTTTTATGTTGCTTTCCTGCTTTCTCATTTTTCATTTCACTCCTAGGCCAACTTTATCTTTCAACCCCCCCCCCTTTTTTTTTTGTCTTCTTATGACCGATGAAAGGCTTCAAAGCACTTCTTAATTGTCATCCACCTTCTTTGACCTCAACACATGCCACTAATGATTGGAATTATTAACTGAGAAGAAAGAAAGTTATGTTGTTGAAATCTTCTCAACCAATGTCCAATTTTTGAAGGGTAAAAACAACTTCTGTGATTTGTTGTACTTGTTGGGAGAGACCATCCAGAATAATTTTGTGGTAAGTTGTTGTTCAGTTTGTGAAACTATATTCAATTTGTTTGGATTTGTTTGGGGCAATACCAAAACAGGTGAAAAATACCTGCACCACATAAAATATCTTAACCTCCATCATTAAATAAAGATTCTTCGTTGCTGTTTCTGAGAAGCAGGTCTGAATTCCTTTCTCCACAGACCCTCGTCATCCAAGCACCATTCCTTTCACAACAATTTCAGTTAATACTTTGCCTTTAACAGCGCAACACCAAGGTGCAAGTAGACTAGATTGATGCGAAAGTGTGTTAAACACACGAACCAGTGTCAACATTGTGCTAAGCAGCCCCCTATTGTATGAAAAAAACAGGACTGCTCACATGCAAAAAGCATCAGCGTATCAATCGTGTTGAGCATTCATATCTAGAGTTAGCATTAAGCACGTCTGCAAACTTCCAGGATCCCCACTATTTTCCATGTTACACAGTCCAGAAATATTTGCAGCACAAGAAGATACTTACGCTGTGCCTGCATACATGAAGTTGAAGGCCTCAATGATGTCGTCTAACTTCACTGTGTGTGTGATGAACTCATCCAACATGATCTTCTTTTCCATGTAAAGATCAACCAGCTTGGGGACACTGTCCACACTCTTCCAACCTGAGAGGGCCAAGCAAAAGAAAAAAGATATAGTTGTCACAATATCCTTCCATTGGGGAATA
The DNA here is from genome assembly GCA_029532675.1 of Ornithodoros moubata. NCBI lineage: Eukaryota > Metazoa > Arthropoda > Arachnida > Ixodida > Argasidae > Ornithodoros > Ornithodoros moubata. The sequence goes on from JARGYV010085044.1 coordinate 18,470, forward strand.
GAATTATATAAGGCATATACACTGAGTGATGCGAGCGGGAATTCCTTGAAAAACATATACAGTTGTGCTTCGTTAATACGGGCCCCTTTAATATGGACAACTCGAATTATGGACAAGGTTTCCAGGAACCAAACTTTTCCAACGTATCTTAGTCTCACTAATATGGAGACTCACAAATCCTATTAACTTCATGCATTTTGTCTTGTTATTATGGACGTTATTGGCATGGAGGTCGACAAACCGCTCCCCACATTTCCCAGGATCACGTCCAAATTCCGCCAACTCCCAGTCCTATTTGGACAAAGGGAAGATGACAAGTCACGTTTCCTCTGGTCTGGTTACACGAACTCTGAGGAAAAAGGGGTTATCGGAGGACATGGTGAGGACAGTCTGAGATGGCCAGGTAGCGATGCAGGATGCACCCGTGAGCAGATCACGGACGAGTGCGTTCATTGCCTTTAGAAGTAAATAAAGTGATTTGTGGTTGCTAAAGCACTTGTGTGCGTATTTCACCCGGCTGGGGCATACAGTCATGAGGTAGCCCTGAGGGTGGGACTGCTGTCGCCCGACAGTTTGGGCAATGAATCAGTGGTGCATTTTCCCTACAGTGTACCGCACCACTTGCTGCGGCATACTAAAAGTAAGGGAGGCATGACAATTTTCCTAGCCAGAACTATTTGAATAGTATCTGGAAATTATTCTAATTCAGTTCGATT
>JARGYV010085045.1:0-11210 GCA_029532675.1 Ornithodoros moubata
ATGCAGAAACAATATATCCATTTATTTGTAAGGCCTTAACAGTGACAGTAGTACGACTTCAAAATGCTTATACCTTGTTGTGATCGTTATATATATATATATATATATATATATATATATATAAACGTTATAAACGACGTTGTGTCGGGCGAGGTAGTTCCTGCAGTTACTTATCCGCAGTTGCTGCAATATTGGAGTTACATATCTAGCAGTTGCTTTCGTCTCCGGAACTGTCTATCTCACCCTTTATGTAAAGGGTATGTCCTGCACTGCATACGTGTGACGCAACAGCTGAAAGCTACTATAGGGGTGGCTGTCTAGCGAGCATACTGTCGCGCGACATTTAGGTCGTCCACATGGGTATCAATCATGCATTTCAAGTTTCACATCCTCCGCGGTTGTCGGTTACAGTAGTCCTTCCTATTTCACCTCACCGCTATAATTTCACACTCGTGACGAGCGTGAACTTCGTAATCCCTGTTTCCGCGAACAAACACCCGCATGCACACATTGCACATAGTAAACAGCGGTCGAGTGAAGAGCGTTTCTCACGCGGTCCATTACTGCCAGAAACCTGTGGAATCGTGAACGCTCAATAGATGATCGTCGGGAACCCCATCACAAACCTTTTGTGTGGATCCTATCTTCAACGCCATATTTCATGCCGGCGCAGTGTATAGCTCGCTTAGAATGGTTCGCATTCTTTCCCCATCACAATCCGTATCGTCACAGCATGCTCGATTTAGTCTTTACGGAAGAGAACGACACCGAATAAGGAACCCTTGCGATAAACTTATAGTACGATGCGTAGAGGAGGAACGAAGGGCCACGCAGTGCATATAGGGCAATAAAAAGCGTGAATCTCAAACGTGGAAAAGCAGAAAATGCATGCCAGCATATTTGGTTACGAAGCATGAGGACGACGATGTTGCTGGCGCCATATCTCACTGCACCACTGAAGGTCTGAGAGACAGCACTAGTCCTTTGCTCTATAGTCCTTTTCGTCCCTAGAGCATGAGTGTACAGCGGTTTCCTGATGGAATCGGGGCTTCGCTTCTTTCTTTCGCTCTGTTTGGTTGCTATATTTTAACAAAAGCCTAGTTTCCAACACCGCGAAGTTTCTCCTTTCATTCCAGTGGATTTCTTTTCTTCTTTGGATGTTCCAAAGCTTTCTATGCAAGGGTACGGCGTTATTATTGAGATGATGAGCTTCTCCATTTTGGTCTTTTCTTGTGTCTGTTCCGAATTCACACTGAAATTCTGCATTATATGTGAAGACATCGACGAAGTCACATTATGGCTGGCCTAAATGGCGGCTAGTAACCGTCGAAATGTTGATGTCGCAACTTGAATATACACGGGGGCTTACGGGGACATAGCGTCTGCGCTCATGGCAAGAATGGAAAAGCGGTGAATAGCAGCACAAAGCTGTGACTTGCAACTGTGCAATCTGGAATAAAAAATGCGAGATCATGGGACTCTCTCACCTCTAACAAACTTTCTACATGCTTTTTTTGTGCTGATCACGCCACGAAGCACACAGCCTATGACATGAAGCGAGGCGAGCAGCAATGGTAATCAATAAACCGTTCATTACGGGGGCTTCTTAGTCACCATCAATCATGCTGTCAGATATCAAGAGGATCCTCCTACCGAATACCATATTGGCCGCAGAAGCATCTTCCGAGGTGTCCTGCAAACTTCTAGCTTGAAGCGTTAAGCTTACGTGACGTGGGGGACTACGAGCACGCATGTAGGCAACCAGCAGCATGGCCGTGTGGGCCAAGACGTCACCCATTCATGCTATTCACTATGGGCTATTCCACACGTTGGTCGCTAGACTCTACCTCCCCCAAGCGGACGGTTCTGTGAATATTCCATAAAACAGTGAACTGAATCTTTTTTTTTTTCTCTCTCTCTCACCGTGTATACTGGAGCATAGCGAACGTATTTTAAGTAGAGACCACTGGCACGACTGACAGACTCTCGTCTAAAGACGCTCTCGTTAACAAAATCCAATTCACCATTTATTTTTATCTTTAGAGTCTGCTCTGCTCTGGCATTGTTTCATGAGGAATGAGGAAGTTCAACATACCTATGAACGAAGGCGTGACGTGTGTCAAACCTTGCTTGCAAAGATATGCGATCGGCTTTTTTTCTTGGGCTGTGGCAACACGGGTGGGAATCATACTTGCTTATAGTGGCCAACGCAACGTAAAGTACGTAATTCCGCTTACAGGCGTACTTACATACCGCTCACTTATTATTGTAGTGTTTCATGCCGTGCGCACCTGCAATTTCCTGCTTTACAAATTCGTCGGCAAATTTCCAGATAGCGTGCCCTACGGGCCTTTCAGGGGGAAAAGTTGCGTTCGGAGACGTGCAAAGACAAACATCAAGCGAGTGAGTGATATCCAAACTTGAAAAACGTAGACCAAGAAACACGAAAAGAGATGGACACCGAGCTTTGCTTTCATTTATACAAGGTAATGATTAGACAGGCGTCTTGGGAAATAGAACTTCCGGCACACGCAGGAAAGCCGGCGCCGGAAACGGCGGGAATCATTTAATGTAAACCTGCGCACACTGAGTTTGCTAATCTCGTGAAGTTGAGTACATCCGCCCTTCCGGTTATACCTCTCCTATGCTTCCTGCATACTACAAGACATACCCTCAGGGTCGCTCTGCTTTCCTGACCCGAGAGCTTAATTTGTATCTGCAGGTCCAATCACCCTTTACTGCAACGGAGGTGTTGAAAAACGATGTTCTTATCCCCGCCTTTCCTGTAGGAATGGCAAAGACGGGAAAGTAGCATTATTTGCAAGTTGCGATGTTTTCTATATCAATACCTGGAATAGAAAAGCGTGTACAGGAATTTACTTCTTGAAACCAGAGGGGCAATGTGGGCAATGTGGACAGGGACCATGTATGATGGCCACTAAAAGGGGTATATACGACGTGGTTTCCTTCAGAGATTTCTCTCTTTTTTGGTGTTTTCTTAAAAGTCTGGGAACTTGACATATTTGGTATTTAACTGTCTGTGCGAGAGATCCAAGAGATCTCTCTAGATGCCCGCGGCATCCGTATAAATATATCCCTTTGAATATCCCTATGAAACTCCATACTCTTGTAACGTCCTCTACAGCGATAATGCGCTACTAATAAAAACGTGGTAAGCAGGACTGTCGATGTTACCCGAGCAGCAGGGCCGCTCTCTTGTGGCTCGGCATCGTATTTTCGGCGGTCACAACAGTTTCAAGCTTCATTTCACAAAACGGAAGTGCATCAGATCATGTCTTGAGCAAAGAACAATGTAAGAACAAAGCCCACGTGCTAAAACCAGTGATCACGCTACGATGAAATTTGTCGAGGTCTGGTGGCACAGAGTACAACTCATTATTGTCCGCTATCAATTACTCATTATTGTCCGCTATCAATTACGCTCCTGTACGTGGCCTCAGTCATCGGTCGCCGGCTCAAAGAATGATGTATTAGGCTGCGTCCAATGAGTGTAAGCAAAGCTAGCATACTTCTGAACAAGCCATTCGTGGGCTGACCATTTTAACGTAGGAACGGGATAGCGCTCTCACTGCAGTGCTTCTTGTACGCCAGCACCGTAAAACCGTGGATACGCCTTGGCCTCCAGCCCAGAGAAAACGGGGGCAAATAATTTGAGACCGCCGTACGTCGTAGCTGCATACACCGGAGGATGCGACGACGCCTTTGAGCACTGCTGATGATGGAAATTCTGCCGCTGCGTAGAAGGAGCGTGCTTCAAGCTGTTTTCTTCTACGATGTTCTCAGAAAGGTTTCGCTTACGTAATGGGGCATCCCACTCCTGCCGTCACTCTTGGGTAACGACCTGTCAACTGTCAAGGAACTCATGGCGTAGATGCATCATTGCCGTCCTCGCTTGGACTACTTTAACTAGTCGAGTGACAAGCTGAGGTTAGGCTGACGTTAGACTGAATGCAACCCTTCTAGAGGGTTCAAGCTGGCACAAGTTCAAAGCGAACATGCACGTTCTCACCAATAAAGTGCGCTCTTCTGGAGCCCGCTTTTGCCTTCATGCGTGGATTCAAATTCAAACACGCGCACAAAAACAACAAGCACTCAACAAATGAGAAAGCCGACTGCAAAGTGTGCCCTATCGAAGCGTGAAAAATCCTGTTGGTCTTTTTCTTGTTACTTTTTTTGCGCACGGAGATTCATCCGACGGCTTAGACATTGTGACACTTTTGTTTGACTTCTTTTTCTGTAAAGGTTCGGTTGTAAAGGTCTTCATTGCCGCCTTGAAGTGCGCATGCAGATTCATAGGCTGATATGTCTGGCCGTTAAAATTTCGAGTGACGGGACAAGAGGTCCCAGATCTCTATATAAAGGCTTCATTTCTGCAGCGTGTACCGCGGCAGAACATGCGTTACACATGGGGTTTAGCTATACGTGGTTCCCTACCTACTCTCTGGGCTCGTAATCCTGGTTGCGACTATCCTGTGTTGTAAATTTTTTCCATTATTCTTGTGTTACTCTGTTCGAAAGTAAACATCATCAGAGTGTTACGCTGTTTGGGTACTAGTTATAACTAGACTAGCTAACGCATTTCGACATGCGAACAGCATTCGTTGCTTGATCGTGTTTTTCCGATCCCTTCCAATGCAGGAGGAGGTGTAATGCACCTGACGAAAGGATCCAATATATCCGTGCCCCGTGCGATAGAAGAGAGCGCGCTCATATATGACTAGCCCTATATTGCCCCGGCATTATGAATTGGGCTTTCTCCTTTCTACGGCTGTCTGTGAGTTACCCTGACTCTAGGTCGGCCAGGAACACGACAGTCTTTTTATCTTGCGTTTACTTCTGGCGTAACAGTCGTTCCTACAACAGGAGAGGGTAATGGGATCATCTATATTTTCTCCCATGCGCACGCAGACATGCGAGATGATTAGTTGGCAAGAAAGCTGCGCTGCAGCTGTTACAATTTTAAAAACTAGGAAGTGACGAATTAAAAAAATCAGTAAATACGACGCTTCATTCCTTCCTCACTTTGTGCATTAAATAATGATGGTTACAACGGAAAATTTCGAGGGCCGAAGAGTGTGGCCTTATCCATCATTTCTGTCCAGGTAATATACCCTGGGCACTCTTTCGCATGGTGACCTTCTTTACGCCAGCAGAGTTTCCACTCTTCTTTCACGTCACTCGCGTCCCTTCAGCAGACAGAGTAAGCTGTTCTTTGTAAGAGAAGTTACTCATGCGATATGTCTGGAGCCAACTGCTGTATACAGCTAATGAGACTGAAGGTCAGAGCGGTGGTTGAGGCGGAAGAGATGAAAGACGGAAGTTCTTATAGGAGTCAATCACAGAGAGTGAACTAGCAAGCAATCAGTGCGAGTCATTGTCTCTCGCGCTGCGCCAATTATCCCTCCATCTCTACTCATCTAAGTTTTGTCTGCAGGAGCTGAAATACGTTCTTGAGTTCTGTATCATTTACCGTTTTGTCTCCTGTGTATGGCATGACGTATAAATTAGGAGCACTCATTGACGCCCTCCTAAGTTGGGATTTTAAAATGTTGGAGTTCCCAGTAACTGCTGAAAGGATCTATCACATATAACGCATGTAAGGTTGTAATTGAAGTAAAGGAATATTTGCAAAGCTCCCAGTGTACTTTCCACGACACGTGGCTAAAATCTTACTCACTTCGGCGTAAGTTGCTATCGTACCCATCCGTAACTATATTCTGCCAACTGACAGCGACAGGCTTCCCTGCATTGGTGCGGCTAAGCGTGTGGAGTGCGAACCCAACGAAGCGCGAGGGAGAAGCGGCTGAGGATCGGAAGGATGGGATTTAGGGCCATCTCTTGTTCACCGGTGCGTTGAGTGGGTAAATTGAGGGCAGGTCGTACACCAAACATATTTTTGTTTGTCTGTTACCGAGTTGTAGACGACGAAACTTTGCAAGTATGGAACATTGCGGTACAAACACGTGGCCTCAACATAACCGTATTAAGGCTGAGGTCTTGTCCTTGTTGCAGGACTTCAGCGTGGACGAATGCAGTTTCTCTGTTGTTTGTGCATGCTGTTTGAAAATACGGCATCGACAAAATCTGGCTCTTAAAATTGACAGTTTACCTTTCATCTGATTCATCTGATACGTGTGCGTCTCTCTAAACAATAATAATTACAATTATCTTAGGCTTGCAGCGCCGTTAAACCACGCCACATAGGTATAAAGAAGAAAAATAAGACGTCTGGCACAGGCCTCTGTTGTGTTGCATCCATGGACCAAGGAAAACGTGGCGTGTTTTGAGTTATTCCCACAAAAGAAAGGAAGGCTCATTTTTTAAGTACGCGATGACAAGGAGAGAAACGGTATTGAATACAACGCCAGTCAGAAAAAAAGTGAAGAAACTCAGTAATAGATGCTTTCGTTTTGGCTATGTTCTAATAATAGACCAGACAGAAGCATCCCCTGGGTGGGTTATCTCATGTCATGTTTAACCATTCGGATCGTGTGAAACAGAGGACGGACAAAAGAAGTGACTTTTTCAGCATCTAAACAAAATGGTCGCCGAAAGAACAGTGGCTCGCCTACCAACATGTAACCCATACCATTGTTTACCTTCTCTACCCGAGTTCTTCCCTGCCACGACGATGATGTGTTCTACCTGGATGAATGCTGTGTAATAATGGATATATGGTAGAAGGTGGACAATGATGAAGGTTATTCAGAGGCAGGGCTCCCTGGGGCGTTGCTATGCGGGATAGCGGCCGAAAAGAGCAATATATTCGCTGACGCCCTGATATATTCGTGCTTGCAGGTAAGGGCTATAGAGAGCTCAATATAAAAGTTTTATCGCCTCTGTAAGGCGACCTTTAGTGTCACGAAGGGCAGTGTCCGCACAGGCTGAGAACAAGGCAGAAGAAAGTAACGTCTATGGAAACTGGAATGGGAACTAAATACACAAAGAAACTACAACTTGCCTTTCGAGCAACGAAAGAAGGTAGTCACTAGAAAAGGCTAGCGAGCTGGGCCCTGCGGAAAGTCACTGGGCAGGCGTGATAGCTTAGCTGAAATGGTAGAGCATTGGACGCGAAATCCAGAGCTTGTGGGTTCAAATCCCTCTGGTGGCTAGTCTGTTGAGTGACCTCCTCCTTGCGAGAGTAAAGTCGCTTCCTACTTATATGGGTGGCTCCCAGCGCTTCTAACTCAACTTGAATGAATTCAGACTCCGGGATTGAGAGGGATGTTGTGGAAGGGGGAGGAACGAAGAAAAGAGGAAGTAGTTTGATGTAGATGGCAAATATCTTAGCTCGTCCCCTTCACGATCCCGGTCCTCCATTTAAGATTCATGTGCAACTTTTCTTTTATAATGACGCTTGGTTGAGTGCTTCTGGTGACATATACTATGCATACTTTTAGTTATTTATTTTCAGTCGAATGTTTTATTTGTACCCATGGTCAGAAATATGCCATCATTTATTGTGTTCTGTAGTTTTACAAAAATGCACAAATCGTTCAAGAATTATTGCCCGTAATTGATTTCCGGGGATAGCTTTCACTGCATTTTATTTGTGAGAATCAGCGCTCAATTGTACATGCTTACAGCGTGCTTCTTATCGCCGTCTACGTAGCTATGAACTCCACCGATAAAACCAGTAGTAACTTATTCTCAATTTGCTTCGTGTGCAGCATATCGGCTGCCTTCTGATCGATTCGGGAAGACTCTTACCCTCATATTGAGCAAACCCGTTATCACTGCAACTTTAGAACTTAGAAGGAATTATCTTTCACAACAACGAGTAAACGTATGGGCACTGACGTTACTGGAGGCACTTGACTACTGAAGAGTTGCTCACTATCGATCGACCACGTCCTTGTTAAGAGGAAGCGTAAAACTTCGATGCTGGCCATGAATCATGGCCCTCTGGCTTATCGCTGTCTACTAAGCCATCTCGTTGCCTTGGTGTGACTAATCTGTGGGTTGTCGGGTGCCTTGCAAAACTGCGCTGCCTGTGCACACCGCACGACAGTCACAGAGAATAGGAGAATAACCCCAGCGAAAGAAAAAAATGGCGAAGCCTTTAGCGCTTGCGCACGACAGCGGCAGCATTAGTGATGGTAATGGGGTGAGATATTTTGCCGCTATGGCGGCGGTCTATCACATTACGCGAGGTAGCGGTGAGCGATGATGGGAAATAATGGCATAATGGTCAGAGCCTATGGCTTTTAGAAAAGCCAGGAACGCCTGCAACACAGGGTTCTGGTGCGGAGGGATGCCTGTATCTGGGACCAAGGAGAGTAGAAGGAACCGCAGGCGGGCCGTGATCAATTATCTCCTCAGTGCAATGTTCTACGGAATAAAGTCTTAAAAAAAAAGAAAGAAATAGAAACTCGCACACACAGACGAGACCTTTTCCTGTTTGTACATCTGCCCTGTATTCCTTACAGTATAGTTTTTAGGAGGTGTTCTGATCTAATATTTATCGAATGGAAATTAATTAATTGACCACTATTGATTACTTAAGCTTTGCATGCATAGTTCATGGGCAGTGATGTGAGAAAATTACATCAAGCAGACGTGGGTCCGGCGATGGATCTTCTCATTCGCACTGAAGAAAAAGTATCTCTGAATGCGAAACAGGTCACCTCGTAAAGCGTCGGCATAAATCACAGAGCCTTTCGCCACAGCGCACCCGCCGTGTTTTCCGCGTGTGCTCTATCGCCGGTATCCTCGTGGTATGAGCGACCGGTGAGATGGGGCAACAAGATGACCCCTGAGTTATCCACGTAAAGACATGTAAGCTGAGCTTATGCATATACGTTTTGCTTTTGTGGCGCAGTTATGTTGTGACTCATGTGACAAAGCCTCCACGCCAACAAAGAAAAGAAAAAGGGATTCTAGGATACCATAAGTGGGGAGACGGCAATTTTGAGACAGAAAAGGCAGATAAGCCCGAAAATGTTGTATCTAGGCATTTATAGGCGTTTTTTTAGCAAATGCCTAAAAATTCGGGCTCTAGTAATAACTAATTGAGTTAACTAAACCAAACGCAAATAGTTTTTACTACGACTCGTAAAATTTTGACTCTTCAGTAGCTTTGCAAGAATTGCCACATCAAGAGCAATCTTCGATGATTGTCCGAGTGAAGAATTACTGCTAACGCTGTACTTTTTTGCGATGAAGTGATTTTGTCGCAGTTTGCGGTTGCCGTTTTTATGTAAATTTATTTCCACGAAGATACAAAAACGTGTTCGCCACAGAAACGTAATTTAAGATATAATTTTACTGTTTCGCTTCGGTGCTCAACTCTGGTATCCACATAATTCTACTCAATGATCCTGCCATCCAGGCGCAAACGTCCGGCATTCAGCCAAGTGAAGTAACCGAGCACAGACCAGGCGAACATACAGGCAAAGCTAAAATTCCGCGAAATATTTTCAGCAAATATCCCACGAGACGGGAAGGCTGGTAAATCAACTTTGTTTTCTTGCTTCCTTGAAACGGAACTATGCAACACGAGAAACGCATAAAAGAATGTTAAGATTGAGAGTGAGTGTACTAGAGCCAAGGCTAAAAGTTGAATGGAAACTAGCCAAGAAACGTAAAAGCGATGTGATAAGACATTTAACACAGTTAGTGGTACCGGGTTTGGCCTACCCAGTCCGCTCGCACTTGTTCACATCGCTTTTGTGTCCCACCCAAATCTGTGCTTGTTAGTTTTCTCCGATACCTGGATTTTTTTTTTTGTTGGACTGAACTTCTGCTACCAACTAAGTACTTTTCTAGTGTGTTTACGAAGGGAACTGGACACTGTACAATTACCAACAACCCACATGGGACACAAGTGGGCGGTCTGCTTTCGCAAGATAAACATTTTTGCTCGTTTCAAAACGTGACTTGTACTCTTGATTGGCTCTAGTCGGGCGTGGCCGACGATGCTCAGTCTTCTCAGACCTTCACTGTCTCTGTCTTACTTTTTTTCTGCAGATGTTGGCAATTGTGTCAAGGAACACAGAATGTCTATGAGCATTGTCTGAGGGTTCTTCCTTTCCAGTGACCGACACAAGGTTGAAATGAAAGCGGTGCTGTTCTACTGACGATCTCAGATGAATGGGTCGTTTGATTTGAGGAAAAATCAAGCCTAATATTGCTTAACCTTGCTTTTTCCCCAAATGTTAACATAGTTCAGTTAACAGAGAGTGAGAAAGCATGAAACACACAGGTGTACGCGCTGCATGTTAAGTTTTCTCTAAGCTCTTTAAGCTCTCGAAGTTTTTTGGCTCATTTTCCCTAGTCCTTCCGGGCATGCATGATCTTAGTTGTTTTGCTACGTCGCAACGTTTTCTTCTTCTGTTTGCTTCATTTAGCTTCCTGTTGAATCTAAGGTTTTCGGGGAAAGTGAGGCTTCAGATTGTGACTCCCGACGAGTGTCTGTCATTGTGTTAAAGAGCTCGACCTTATGTAGTGGATGTAACAGTTTATACTGGAGACCGCTTAATGATATTTGGAAGTCATATTGGGCAGCTGCAGAGACGACTCTGCTGATTTGCGGCGAGGGGTGTCAACGCTACATGAATTTGTGCCTCCTTTTCAGTCTTGCATGTTTTCACTCACACATCCATACACGAGCGAGGCTAATTGCCGAGGTTGGACGCAAATAAGACCGTGCAAGAACACACAGGACAGAAGCAGCGTTCAGCAGCTTTGAAACTAATGAAATACACGAAGAAAGCATTTTGTGTCGATCCCAGCACGGATGTTACACGTGGTCCTTCGTATCTAAGGAGCCCAATTACACCCGGATTAGGCTTCGTATATGCTTCAACTGAGAGCATGTCTGCCTCAAGAATCCGGCAAGTGCCATCGCCATTTGAAGTTTCAATCCCAGGGAGCTCTAATGAGTACTGTGCACGACGAGACCACGATATCTGCAGTTATGAGATGGCGTTGCGAATGTGTCTGACTTTGAACAATGGCCACATCATTTTCCATGAAGAAGGGTTAGGATTTCCAATACGTAAGTAAAGGAGAGGGGAGACACGCCAATGTTGCAATAGTAGACCGTTGCTAAGTTTTGCGCGGCGCTGTGGTAGTGGGGAAAGACAGTAGCATCCAATATCGTCTGCAGCAGCTGGTGATTGAGAAATCAATCGTGCCCGTTTATTGAATATCTGCGCTCGTATGCTAACAGGTGTAACGACTGCGGA
>JARGYV010085046.1:0-11243 GCA_029532675.1 Ornithodoros moubata
TGAGCGGCACAGGCGATGACAGGATTCGAACCCACGCCATCTCCCAGTCTTTGCGTGAGGTGTGACGCCTTAGCCCACTCTGCCACGCTGCTGGTGGAAGAAGTGGGGAGTGATGCAGACTATTCTTTGGAGGACAGATTTGATGCGAATAGCGATGGGGCTTTCTCCATTACACTGCATCCGTTCTTTTTACGGTTCAGCAATTGCACGCTCAGACGTCATAACGGGCATAGTGCTGTACTGTTGAAACATGAGATTGCGTAATCTATAATCTGACAGAAAAATAAATGTTGTGAAGAGTGCGATACGCGATAGTTGACCTGTTTCTTGCGATAATATTCTGATGATACCATATGCTTTCAGAAGCCGCTGTGTAATGTGCACTATAATTGAGCGGCGCATATAATCACTGCTTGGGGCGAATGTCTTGGATCGTTTACAACGCGTATCACAGAAATCGAGCCACTTCGCGGCAACACGCACCGAAGATTCCCTGGAAGGTGCCCTCGGCTAGGGAGAGTAGAACAGCAAGTGTGCAGAAATAGAAACCCGCAGCAATCCACAGGAAGGATGGCTGTACTTGTAGTAACAGCCTTGTGCTCACGTTACGTCGCGCAAACTCTATAGCAATTGTTGTATTTTGTGTTATCTGTTTTGGACATGATAGCGGCACGCCCACATGCTGCCGCTTCTCTGTAAATGTAAGGTTTAAAAGAGCCCTGCACTATGCGCCGGAGATCAGTCCGTAATTACTCAAACCCGAATAAATGTGTGCCACCACTGTCTGGAGAGGCCGATGGAAATGGTTAAGAGCAATCGAACTCTGTTATAATTCATGTCAGCCACCGGTTGTCAGGCGCGCAGCCACGGATGACGGGACATGTCTTCCATGTAAAGCCTCCAACTTTTTCTCGACCGACACACTACCAGCGAAATGTGCCTAAGGCATAAGCAGCGATACAATTCGGGCTACATAAGATTCTTGCCACAGAAGGAGGGACTTATTAGGCTATATGAAACACATTTACAAATATCAACTTTTGACAAAAACGAAAAAGGTCATGCAATTAGTTAGCGTGAAACGGTTACTTTATAAGTACAGGCTGAATTGAATGGGATAATAATATTAGCGAACAGCGACCGTGAAAAATCACAAGAACACAACCGCCTTCCCATGGAGACGTCTCCCCCAACCGGACGTCTTCTCAATCAAGATACGCTATGGAGCAAACTGTACAAAAACGAAAAAACAATTCAACCTGTGAGGTCCGGTGCAGCAGCTGTTCCGTGTTCTACCACACAGACGAAATGTCAAACCGAAACGAAGAAGTGCGGCTTGCATGAAGCAGATGTCGCCCGTTTCGCTATCGCATTTCTTATGCGTCGCGTGACTCCATCTGAATGACATTCAAGGTCACTGTCGAGATACAGGCAATTACAATACAGATTCATCCTATGCAGATAAGAACTAAGCAGTGAAGAAAGTGTAGGAGCAACCTGTTAACGCACAGATAACGCGCAGAGGGATGGCTGCGTGCATTGAATTACAAAGCATATTTGCAACGGTTGGAGGGATCCGTTCGCGAAGGCTCGCTCTCTTAATACTAACAATATTACGGAAGCAAGAAAAATTAGGTGAATACTTATGATTACACAAGATTTGGAAATTTGTGCGGGAAAAATATTCGATTATAATTGCTTTTTTCTTTTTCGTTTTTTGTATGTATTTGGCGTAATTGTTCCACGACGATCATCTTACAGCCCTTATTTCATGCATGATGGCATAAGTCTGTACTGATCCCGTTTTAATTGGTATAATAGCGCGAATTTCAAAGGGTAATTGACAGAAAGCACTTCCTACTCTCAAGCCAAAAACAATGGGGTGAATCCACGCTACGTTAGAAGTATAATTGGCCAGCTCGTTTACATAAGAGAAAAGCGAAGGAGGATTCTAGAACAAAACTGCATATTTTTAACTATGAAGTCTAACCATTCTCCAATGTAGTTTTAGAAAATTGGAACGCTGGGACAAGATCCGATGCACGCCATAAATGACTACAAGGATGCTCGGTGCACAGTGTTTATACCGACATCATTCGATGGACACTCGACCGTAGCTATGTTGTTTTACGCAGCCAGTTAACGTTTTGCTCACTTGGCACTAGCAGATTTCGCCTGCGAAGAATTTGACGTCGTCTTTTTGTTAGAATAATCAACGAATCAATCAATCGACATTCGTGCCGCCACTTCCAACTGGGTTCCTCCTCTGCCGTCAGAAGTGGAACTCTAGGACGCAAAAACTGGGGCCAGGTGACCCTACAAAGAAGATGTGATAACAGACATGCCACAGAGACTACCGCCTTAACCGCCAACTTCTTCATTTTCCTACCTCCCGCATAGCGTGGCTGACTGTCATTACGTCATTACCAGGCACCAGCAGCATTTACGTGCCAATAGAATGCTCTAGAATTGTTCTGGCGAACGGTGCATTAGATGCAAAAGTGATTGGTCTATTTAATGCGAACCTGGTAGGGTATGCGAATGTGGGAAATTCATTGAGACGAGGAACCTTTGAAGGAAACTCCTTGGACTTGGGGTCGCTTCTTGTAGGCGACACGGAAAAATGCGCCCTTCCGCTGTCACGACCCGTGACCCATGACAAATTACAGGGTGTAATCACAACAATTAAACTGTCTCTGGCACTTCGTTGCGATTGTGTAAAAAGTGACTGTGAACAATAAGAGCAATAACTAGCGAATTTCAGCTAAACAGTAATCATGATGGTCCGTCGGGAGCCCATGTTAGTGTCTTCATCGATCAGAAAAGATATTCTACTTCCCCAAGTGGCATGTCTTCTGCTCTTTCATAGTTCTTTTGTATAGTTTCTTTTGAAAAAAGAACTGCATAATCACTACGCTCTCATGCATGGGGGCACAAGCACTATTATAGACCGAAGATATCTTCGCCCTGTTCGAGTAATGACAGCTGCCCAACGAGCGAGTCATTATACGGCACATGGAGCGCACAGATCATAACAAGAGAGCCCAAGGGGTACTCATCAGCGAACTTTTACATCTAGCCTCGTTGTTTAAACACGGATATAAATCTGGACGCTCGCCATTAGAGGGCGCCAGAGAATTAACGGGCAGTCATCGGACTTCCTGTCCTATCCATATAGAGATCACCCCCTCTTCTTGGCCTACATAAGTACGCATCCATAACACATTATAGACGATCCAACATCGAAGTGCGTACGCGGAGAGCATCGACTTCCGCTCCGAAGTCATTTCCGGTGCGCCATCCTCTGAAGTCATCCTTCATGGGTATAGAAAGGGGAAGACAAAATAGGGTGATCATACGGGTAGATGCAGAACAAAATATCTCGTGTGTAGAAGGGGTATATGCAGATGCGGTGAAGAAAGTGATGAGCGGCTCCTTTGCAGTCCTGTCGATGACAAGTGCTCCAGATATTCTGTTCAGAGAGCGTGGCAGATCGGGGATAGTTATGAAAGTTCCTAGTTGTAAACAAGACTTTGGATAGGCGATGTCTAGACAGAAAGGTCAGTTAAACGGTATATGAAGTGCTTAGTAAGCCGAAACAGTGTTTCAGCCCGACAATTCTTTTTAAAGCTTCCGTTTCAACTGGCGGGTCAACTGTTCCGATTTGCTGTTATTTTTCAATTCAACATCGAAAACATATTTTCTCTCGCTGAATACTTATTGAGTGAACTTATGAATGGGAGTAGCCATACTCTATCGGGAATGCGTAAACCCTACCCGCTGAACTGAAACAAGCTCGTGACCTGTTGCTATGGATTTCTGGCTACTACTTGAGTGCGCGAGTCACCTGTAGGTTCATCGTAGAAAAGTTTAGCAACATCAATAAAAGAGTCAATTGGTTTAATCATTAATCAGAAATAGCAGTTCATCAAAAGTATTTGACAAATTACAAATGAATTCAAATGATGTGAAAACCAGTACGGCAATACTACGTCATGCCGTCAGGGGGACAAATGTACACAAGTAGCGTTGACGTCACAGCTTTCCTCCTCTGGAGGGCAAGAAGGTGCCGCCTGGTGCTTTACAGAGCACTTGACTTAAAAAGAACGGTAACGTCACGTGACCTTTATCCACTAATTCTCCCAAGTTTACACGTTATTTCTCTTTTTAGACCTCCAGAGTCTCTGTAGCAGCGAATAATTCAGAGTTCAAAATTAATTTTTAGGACGTTAATAATATACCTACTTGCAAAGGCCTTCTGTGTACTAGCCAATAGGACGATATCACATGATGGTACACATGGAGCCAGATTTTGTATTTCACTCCACAGTTTTCTTAAAGCGTTCCCCACTATCATCATCATCTTCTTCTTCTTCCTACATCATCATTTAGTCGTCGTCGTCGTCTTAAAGCGTTTAGATCATCTGAATGCGCGCTCAAATCTCGATCTTTGCAAAAGCAGACGACGTGTTTCTCACTCCAGGAGCCTCACGGACTCTCGCATATCTTCCGCGCATTCTCTTTCTACGCAAAGGACAGCAAAAGTCTAGAGCAAGAAAATGATAAGGAACTCTCATCTTCCTGGAACGAAGTGATGCCCGCGTAAGAACCAACATAAACACGGAAGAAAAAATAAAGACGTCGTGCAGAAACGTGCACCAAAATATCCGTCTGCGCGTGGCCTGGGTCAGAATAACGTTGCTTTCTTATGGACGCGTCACGCTTACGCAATGCAGACGACGAGAGATAAGTAGAAATAAGTCACGTCTTCTGTAAAGGGAGACCCGGAAGTCAATCTTCCTCTTCGTGCTGTTTATTAAATTCAAATTCGGCTTGAAAGAACGAGAATGGGTGCGAAGAAAATTAGAAGAAATGTTCGACAACTCCATGAACTCACGAAGTTATAGCGAAAATGGAAGATTCGCGTGGATGGATCGTTCCCGCTTTTGTTGCCTGCGTGCATGGAATCGAGGGTATTCGTCATTAAATGAATTAAAGCAGGACAAGAGGGGGTTTTGGTGTAATTTTCTCGCGGAGAGGAATATGCGTGAGTAATCCCTCGCTGCATGCGCTAGAGAAGACCATACTGCAGATTCCCGCAACTAGTAATTGGAGTTGTACGGGACTGAGAGTGCTGAAAATGCTTGCTGAGAATGCTTAAAGGACGCTTAGCAGGTTTGTCGTTAACTTACTGTAGGCTGAGCATCATTGACGCCAAAAGATGCGGCATAGAGGTGTGCTGTTGAAACAAATAGTGCAAAATTGAGATTCATTATTTGGAGTTCGTGTGAAAATATGAAACACAGATAAATCGAATAATAAATCAATCAAACAATGGGCGTATTTACTTATATTTGGAATGTCCAGATTCACATTTTTTGTTTGTTTCCTCGGGTCCTTGACACTTGAGCAACAACGGACCTATGAACCTTCTGAAGGAAGTTCCTCGAGCGAAGCTTTGGCTGTGTTTTCGTCACGTGATACACTTTTCGATACCTTCGTTTCCTCAACACGCGCTAAGGAAATGCCTTTAATGTGAAAAAGCCAAGACGTCTTCTCTGCGAACTGACGAACGAAAAGTCTGAATTTTTCTGCTGCTTTTCGAAACTTCCTGGTGAGGTCAACCACCAAATTTCGGTCTTTTCCCTTTGGCTCAACCTGCGTCATAGTCACTGCTTATGTTCCGTCTGCGATAACTGCGGGAAAAAATATCAACAGTTCCACTCAGCGCCTTGCTATCGCTTGCAGCGGACGTAACGCTTCATTATGCTTCAATGGTCGACGGCATCTCATGCATAAAAGTTATAAGGAACGTAAGCAGGATAACGATGAAAGCTGTAATAGATGAAACAAAACGAACAAGTAACTATCGGGTTAACGCGAGAAAAAATGGAGCAATTCGTTCCCCTCTTAGAAGACATAGAGCATCTGCTTTAAGCGACCACACTGTCCGAAAAACGTGTATATTTCAACGCAGCGTGTTCCCACCGCCTGTTTTGCATCAGATCATATGTCACTTAGTCATACCGCATATGTGTGTGTGACCACTGACGTTTTACGTTTCCCTCTGGAGTGGCCCTATTCCTTTTCTTCCACCATATCCGGGTCTCAAAGCCGTCTTGCACCTCGTTTACACGGTGCACGAATGCATAAATAATGTCGTCGCAAAGTTTTCCCGCTCCATTTCCCGCTCAGCGTTATCTCCGCGATCTCGCCTGTTGTCTTGTCACTGGAGACATCCATTTCGCATGTCGCGCACAAAAGACGGATCATGCAATTGAAACCTTCCCATCGCCGGTGAAGAAAAAGGAAACTATTCACTTTGGTATGAGCGCGACGTACCGGACCGTAAAAACAAGGCGATTTCAAGCCATAGCCGCGCGGCGTCGGACTCCAAAGGACAATAGTAAGCGCACGCTCTGCATGACAATACTCGAGATACTCTTACTCCGCGATGGCAAGGAAAACAAAAACGGTAGCAGTTATCGCGCAAATCGGCCTTCGTGACTTGGCTTCCTCTTCAAATTGTGAAAAGAAAGCAGGCGGGCATCACGATGCGACGTGCACAATGCTCGCTGTGTTGATGAACCGAGATGACGATGCGGGTAGGTTATGTAGGAAGACGACGAGGACGTGGCTTTTGAACGGACGAGACAGTGGCCCATTTTGCGGCTATAACGTTGATACTAAACGTTTTATTATTTTTTTCTAAAGAAGGTTCGTCTCTAATCGCTGCTTTAACTCTTTTTCTCCTCCTCTTTCCTCTGTTGTGCCTAAGAAATGTGCTTTTGAGGCTCCTTGTACCGTGTGGAAAACTAAAGTGGTGGGAAACAGTGAAAGGAAATACACAGAGCAAACAATGATAAGCAAACAATGATAATATTTTTAAAAAAGCTTGTGTTGGTGTCACGGTAATGAGACATCATTAAGATCTCTATCTTCTGGTTCGAAATATACGAGATAATATACGAGAATACGAGAATAAACAAACAAAACACGGAGGACTGAGCATTTCGCTGGGCCCCCTCGGTTTGGGGTACAAAAAAACGTGAGGGATGTTAAAAAATTATTGTTAGGGTGTAGGGGGATCTGGGTAAATAATTAATTCCAGCTGTTGGCCAGTGAGATAGGTTGTGAGATAGGGTTGCCTCGGCATCCGATAAGCATTGATTCAGTTCAAATATTTATTAAGTTCATCAAGCACGACGGATCTTATGTGGATCTGGATCTTTCTATTAGCGTAATATAGCGTCACAGTTTTTCTCACAACAAATCTTAGCCTTCGAATTTATAAGCTTTCTGTACAGGCGGCTCCCAACATAAAGCTTCGAAACGCATAACGTCTTTCTATGGTCCTACTAACATCTATTAACATCGTATTACCATCTGCACTAACGTGCAGCCGTCATACATGGTCGAAACATGAATACGCCGACCATGTCTCTACAATCATTTTAGCGTGCACTGATCCTTAACAAACCTGTGTGCCCTCCCTTTATCGGTAGCTTTTTGCCATCACGCTCACATACTCCCACATTCAGACGTCGTGCGGTACGTCCCCAAGAACCGGAGCCATACGTAAGAATGTATCGTCGCCGCTGTTTTCCACACAACGAGGAGACATAACAACTTCCTACGATCGTGCTTTAAGTGCCACCTCCTACTCCGGCATTACTAATGACAGGAACTAGCGCTTCGAGACCATAAAATTTCCGGACGCAGAAGCGTCATCGATGACCCGTAATTCGACTTGTGTCGGTTCCGATTGCGAAATCTGGGACGCTCCGATCAACCTCTTCCGCTCGTCTCCGACAGCAGCCAGGCAAAGGGTAGCCATTGTTGCTGTGATGGTTTTATTTTTGATTCAGAAAGGAAATGCGTTCGTCTGCTGAAAATAGAAGGTGGCGCTGAACGCGCGCTCTTTCGGTAAACGACTGCCTTTGTCTTGACAGAGATATACAATAACTCTTCAGGAATGGACAGATCAGGTCGCTTCCGCCGAACGTGGACGTGGGCTGTGTAAGATCAACTCGGTTCACTTCTGTGATCGCTGTCTCGGGATCGAACAATCCTGCTTGCAATAGACGGTCTTTTCTCGCGGACGACATGGTCAGAGTGCCTCACCACATGTCACATCGTTGACGCCGGCCTGTACCACGTGACCCCATTTACACTACACATTTGCAGTACCTCGACGACCATTATAACGACTGTTTTGTTGTATTGCGACGTAAATCCACGAAATTATAATTATTAATCTCGCGACCGATAAAAGCCCTGTACCTGCCGGCTTTAAATTTGTATATTTGTCTCGGTCGGGCACTGTTTTGCACCAGAATTATCACTTGGATGCGATCACTGCCAGTACATTGTACTGCTTCATTTAGAGCATACTAATTTCCACACTGATATTTCTTTAATAGCTTCCCTCTTCTTTTTTATTTCTTTATTACTTAAGGTGCTCTGTCTTAGAAGCAACATAATTCACCGCTTGTGGCAAGCAATCATTTCCCTATACTTATCCTTAATCTGATTAAGTGGCGCCACCTTCGGGAATCATTGACGTGTAATTACTTTTCACTCGCGGCAATATATGTCTAATCCGAAGAGCTAAGCCATCTGTCATGCTACGATCTTGCGGGAATGTCCCCAGAATAGAAGATTGCGATAATCGTTGCTCCCGGAGCAACCGGCGTGGATGGCATCCTCGAGCTGCAAGATACACGTCGCCAATACCCCTTCGTGAAGGGCCAGCCAAACCCGTTGTATACAATAGAAAAAGTGCATGCAGAGTTTGATTGGGGTTCGCGTGGAAACTTCCCTTGTATATGAGGATACGCTAGAACAGGCACGTTAGTGACCTAAGCTAACTATAACGCTTGTCTTCCGCGGACGACATTTCCTCAATGGTAGCCGCGCGTTGCTTGAAGGAAAGGGATGTGTTGGTTACGGGATGTGAAACTGCATGAGTGGGAAACACCTCAAGCGAGGCTAAATGTCTTTTCTTTTCGATTCTTTTTCTACATACGAGTGCTTATCTACAATGGGCAGTAACTGATTTGAAGATAGTTTAAATTGAGGTGCTAATTATTCCTGCAGAATGTACTTATAATTACACAGTAACTGGCGCAAGTTGTTTCGAACCTTTGCAATTACATTCTTGCCGAATACAAAATGCAGCTATAGCGCTCTTTTTCTAAATGTTACACTGACTTTACGAATAATGTCTTGATTAGCATTTAGGTTTGCATTAAGTGCAAGTATTTCAATATTTTATGTATTAGTGCTACAAATATCCTCTTTCATTTTGCTGTGATCTGTGAAATGGTCGAACTTTCGCTCGCAGTGTAACTTGACATTCACTCAACACTGACTTGATATTCTAACTTGACACGTAGTAGAAGATTGTAATGAGGTTATCCACTTACTCTTTGTTAGGAACTTGTAATTACTATACAAATGCAATACAGTGAAATAGTTAATAGATAAGTGTTATCAGATAAATCAGTAGCGGTCATGACAGAAGTTCGGTGAAATCATAATGGGTGGATGCGTTCTACTTGTTTGAACTCACACATCTGTAAGTAATTTACGACGATGGTGGGCTGGGAAAATTAAGACAATTAAGCTAAAAATGATAAAATGAAAGGATTTTCCCCCACGACATGGAAAAATAGATGTACAAGAAATCTAAAATTTGATCCTCGTGGTATCTGATTCCTCCACTGGTACCCGAAGGAGACAATGGCGCTTTGCGCGGTCTGGGATATAAATATTAGTAAGAATTAAAAAACAAACAGACAGGGGCTCAGATAGACTTGAAGATACAGGAGTGTATGGAGAGTAGTCTTTGAGACATTCCTGAGTATAGTATCGAAGACTATTTTCAGAGTAATATTCACTGCTCTAAGGCCTCGCGGGTACGATTTGCAACAACTTTGAGAAGTTCGCGAACGTTGCCATCGTATCGCGTGTGATGAGAAAATATCGTGCTACGGCAGTGTCCGTGTTAGTGGAGCGAGCGGTGCAGGGAAGGCTCATTGTTCTGAATACACTGCGTGATGGACTGAGTTCGCTGGTGTCATTGACCATCCCTCTCTTCTGTTTGGGTTCTACGGTTCTGTCGTCTGCCCTGTACATAGTCCAGCCTAGAGGTTACGGAACATGGGCCCGTCCTGGGGTCACGTAGACAGTATATGCTGGACAAAAACGAAATAAGTCACATGGTTGCGACGGAAACACTAGAACACGTCAGCTGAATTTTTAGACATGTACCTCACACTTTGCTTCAACGAAGTTGCAGTCTTGGCAGTGGAGTATTACGGACAGACGGGCTTAAGTAACGTATCGCGCAACAGACTGGGTAGTTTCAGCATGATAAATACCTGCTCCCTCTAGAGACGTCTGCGCACGGTACTAACACCAAGAATGCCCTCTGTAACAACTGCTCCCGATATTGTCGTAGCTAACTTTGCCGTCCCTACGCTTCCTTATTCGGTTCAATTATAACGCCCGAAACAAGCGTAGACAATCCGATTTTCGAATGACATTCCTCCTGCCCAGTCAGCTGTGATGCACAAAGCACGTGAAGGTATCTCCGTCGGAGCGAAACCCCCCCGAGGCCTTCTCCCTTGGTCACTTTCTGTTTCATCCAGCGAAAAGACTTTCTCCTCGTCCGAGGTCAGGACCTGTCTATCCTCCTCTCCTCGTTGAAGACCGCTATTCCGTCCATGTTCCGCAAGCGAGACTGTTCATCTGGGCCATCTGTGATCGTCTCCTCCTCCTCTTCGGCTTTCTCTTTCTTTCAGCCTCTTCCTCGTTATCCAGGTAAGCGAGGGGGCAGGCCTCCAGAAGAGGGCGCGGAGAAGCGCCATATAAGCTCCAAAGAGAGTCAAAGAGTGGGTCACTGGTGTCAGTTGTATCAGAGCCCTCCGATACACAAGACATGGCTTCCCTGAAGGTAACGTTCACACGTCCCAGCGACGGAAGGAAGAGCGCAGTGGATTACATTTTTCCTACACATGATGCGAGTGGATGTCCGGTGACTCAATTTGGGCCCGGCGTTCCTTTCAGGTGTTCGCGTTGTCCATGTGCGTAGTGATCGCCACCGCTGGTGACATCGGGGGTGGTGGAGGCGGTGGTTTCGGAGGAGGCCACGGAGGTGGCTTCGGAGGTGGCGGCGGCGGATTCGGCGGAGGTTTCGGCGGTGGATTCGGTGGAGGTGCAGTATGCTTTTCTCATTG
>JARGYV010085054.1:0-12220 GCA_029532675.1 Ornithodoros moubata
GATTTCCGGCGCACGTCAAAAGATCCCCAGGTGGTCTAAATTATCCGCAGTCCTACCCTGTGGCGTCGCTCATGATCACAGTTGTCTCGCGACGTGAACCCCCAAATTATTATTATTATTAAAATTAGCAAGGCGCAATCATTCACCAAGCAACACTAGACAGCGCGCATCGCCGTCTGGTGAGAATAGTCCACCCTCTCCTTTGCGGGATCCAGAGTTCTGTTATACATGACGCCTGTCGTACAAGATGCATGGTTACTACATTCTCAAACATGACAGTGTACACCAGAAATCCTTAAGAATCGAATGAGAGCACATTTCTCCCGAAAGGGATACAATGAATGTAGTTCCACTTGTTACGCTCTTTGATCATGGCAAACAATGACTGTTGGACGGAGCAGACGACGGTAAAGAAGGGAGAGGTGAACAGAGGACGCGGGTGACACCCAAGGTAACTGTTGTTTGGACGTGTAGAATACGAAGTGCTCAACAACAGATATTACATTTTAGGCAAGGCATTACATTTTAGGCATAATAATGACATGCAAATCATGCGAAATGTGTTGTACGATGGCATGTTATGCCGTGATATCTGTCCGCCAATACTGAAGGCGAACCCAGTTTTTCTCATTTTAGACTTTTAAGGGCTCTGCGATCTGCCGACAGGTCATTTTTAAAATTATTTTCCTCTAAAAAATATCAGAGAATTAGAGCACACACATTGTGTGAGTAATCAAAGGCACATCCTAGTACAACCCCGAATTTTTCAGCATAGGGATTGTATTTCACTTTACCCTTCGTTTAGGGGTAAAATCGAAAGTTCACAACTGGATTAACTTCTGTGACACACACGCAGTTATCCGGTCAAGCAGATGGTGACGGCATAACGAAGCCTCATCATGGGCAGGTCGAATTTAACACTATGAATGAAAAATTTCTAAAAATAATGAAGGGGCAACAAAACGCGGTTCTCAAACTCAATGAATATCCATAATTTCAGACTAGTCCCCAGTGCTGACTTTTCTTGCAAATTACGATTATAGTTTGTGGCTTGTGAGTTTAAGCGCATCTTGTAAGAAGGACGCAGCAAACAAGGCAACGTTTAAATAAAAAGCCACTGGTGTACACCAGGCAAGTGACAAAAGAATTGGAATGCATGTGCACTCTACGTTACGTCCTCTAAACCGCTTAGTATGGCATGATTAAAGTCAGCATGACTTGGAATGGGATTACGCGACTATGATTTTAGGAAATATATCATGCTCATATCTTTACTCCTGTATATGGGCACGTTTCAGCAACGCTTAATGTTTTGTCATATTTATAAGGAGACTCCGTGGATGCATTAAATACCAATTTTAAAAAGGAGTTGTTTCCGAATTCTCGGAAGGAAAGATTGAGAATGATTTTTAGCTGACAAAATTTGGTTTTTGTTATTCCGTGAAGGAGATCTTCGTTAAGAAGGCCTGATGGAACTTCACTATTTGACAGCAAAGGGACAGGAGCCCAGCCATAACTCAGTAACAGCAACAGCTACTGCCATTATGTAGCGAGGCGGTTTTCCACCTTTGATGTACAGGGTGCGGCGGGTAAGTGTGACACATTTCGACAGCGTCGGTAAAATAGCAGACAATGCTTAAAATCCCTTAAATTTAGCCGATCGACAGCATTTCGTCTGAAGTTTTATTTCATTTTTTTTCTTACGGGTCTAAGTTGTCAAAATAAAAATAAATATTGTTAAAGATTTCACCCCATGCATTTTCAATGGCCTATCTCGCACGAAATCGGTCGTTTCTCGGAGTCTCAGATGCAACTTCACATCACCACACCTAGGTGACGCATCATGATCAGAAAACCGAAACCTGATCTCGCCTTACTAAAATCGGCGCATGCCATCCGTGTTGTGTTGCGCCACCTAGGTGTGGTGATGTGAAGTTGCATCTGAGACTCCGAGAAGCGACCGATTTCGTGCGAGATAGGCCATTGAAAATGCATGGGGTGAAATCTTTGACAATTTTTATTTTTATGTTAACAACTTAGACCCACAAGAAAAAAATTGCAATAGAACTCCAGACGAAATGCTGTCGATCGGCAAAATTTGAGGGATTTTAAGCATTGTCTGCTATTTTACCGACGCTGTCGAAATGTGTCACACTTACGCGCCGCACCCTGTAGATCAATTTTCTATCCGGCTGAATAAGAGCGATGATAAGTTTATCATGACGTTAGGTGGATGTGATCGTGGTCATAAGCTTCCTACTGTCATATTAAAACATGTACCTCCATCCATAACGATTTGTAGCTTTTTGCAGCACTCCATTGGTAAAACTGTTCACCCAAAACTCCTCAAAGTTCTCAGAAGCGGCAAAGCAAGAGCTACGTCTTCATCATCCATTTCGTGTATTTGAAGTCCGTGGAGCGTAAAATATTCATCGCAATTCTACGGAAGGACTTTTTTCTGCCATTCGTTTTGGGAAACGTAGACGTAGGAAGATGAGTTATTCGGTATACTTCTTTGAAAGTGGAGAATTTCTTCCCGCCGCTTGCATGGCGGTATCGTTCGCTGTCGGCCAGTGACAGGCATGTTGATAGGAGCGAAAGCAGAAACAGCAGAGGCTTCTTTTTTTGTTTTATTTCTACACGTGGTGGGGCTTTCAGTGGAGACGACATTCCCGTAGTCGGTGCATACCAGCACGGGAACATTTTCGTTTCTCCTGAAGACGTCTTTGATTTTGAAAACCTTGTTACGTTGACTCGAATATTTTTCGACGTGGTGCGCTGGAAGGATCCTCGAGAAGGCTTCCTTTGCCAGAGAATTATAGGCGTGCACTGACGAAATTACCTTAATTTACAACATGGGACAGAATGTATGGGTAAGAGTTGTACGTACTAGGTAGCGTGTAATTATATTTCTAGTAATTGCAGGTAAATTACTTTTTTCAATAACTGTTAGGGTAATCGATTACTTTGCCACCAGGTAATTATTTAAGTACCCCGATTGTAGTTTTTGGAACTCAATGGTCGACAACGTTTTGCCTTAATGATTCACCTGTCGTGACAACATGGAAAGACAACAGCTTTCCAGAGGTTTGCTGCCGTTTTATTTGCTCAAGTCTGTATTTGATTCGGTGCTATAGAGACAGCAGGACTTCTGCTCTCCTTGTCCTTTAGGTGGTTTTAGCACCTCTAATAATATCTTTCAGACACCAACAGGCCCAAAAAAAAGTGCTACGGGACCTGCTGGTCTGAGGCGGTAGCTCAACTCCGAAAGCTCAGTCATACACGGTGACGTATACCATGATCATTCATGAGTACGTGTGCGAACGTAAGTCATCAATCACCGTCATCCATCTCACCTTGTTCGTCTATATTCAACAACAGCATGCATGGCTTCCTCCCATCTCCATCGTCATCGTCGTGAACATCGTGGACTCGGTCTTAGCTGTCGACATCATCATTCTGTGCTTCAGTAAACCGAGTTTTGAGACTTGGTCTCCCCTCTTCGTTTGGAGGAATTGCAACATAGGTTAACAGAGTTACATGAAGTAACTTGCAATAGCCTGCGATGCGGACATAGTGATTTCGTGATTTCGTCCTTCTTCTTTTTGTTTTTTTTTCTTCTTTTTTAGCCTTGTTATGACCATCTTCGATGGGGCTTAAGGCCGATTCGCATTGACTTCCGTAAGATGGATGCTGTCATGGCGCTGCTACACGTTCGGGTTCAACGCGCATTCCGAAGGTTGACTTATAAATTTTTAGACAACCTTTGGAATGCAACAGGCGGCTCTCACATCTACAAAAAAATGAAGAATGTCATTATCCCCGTAAATTAGATAGTGCTATGGCTGTTCCCTTATGTGAAAGTACAAACTGTAGAGCCGCAGAACATGCTTCATGAGCTGCGAAAAGGATGCGCATTCATTACGCGCCTTCGTTGGTATACAGGAATGGCGTTGGCGTCTTGAAGGATATAAGCATTTCCAACAGGTGGAGACTGGAGAGGTGCGCATTGTAAAGGGTTGTCGTTAATCGCTAAAGTGTAAACTCTTGCCAGAAAGAGCCTAGAGGTTGACACGTAAATTGCGATTAGCACAGTGTCAGTAAGCAGTTTTTATGACTATATAAATAGGCACTGCCTCTCATGAGTGCCTAAATAACCGTGGTGGACGATACAATGAGGCTGCGCACTTTTATGCGCATTGCTCAAAGGGCCGTCACAGAGGAGATTTCAATTCGTGAATCAAACAAAATGAAACAAGCAATAAATACATACATTCTCCACTGGGCATTTTGGGCCTCTTCTGCGATCTATGGCCTGAAGCACTTCTGTGGAAGGGCGTCCTCTTTCTAGTCCTTTTTTGTCTCAAGAGCGACTTTACTTCGGAGCTTATTGTATGTTATTTTCCCCCCACCGCCGGCGATGAAGCGTTAACTTCGTAGAGATTTTCTAACCTCAATGGAATGCAAACTAACCCCAACGAGAGCAAAGCCTGTTTTGTACTCAGTATGGCGGTGCATTCTAAGTTCGTTTTCTCCGATTCTGCCGCTTTCGGGGAAAGGCAAAGCCACGAAGGATGTCTTTGGAACCACGCCTCACAATTAGGAGAAGTGCTCGCCTGCTACTGAAGCATTCATTTTGACGCAAACAACGAGAGAAGTGCGGGACCAACCGTAGAACGTTGCTGACATTTCATGCACACTTCCTTTTCTGCCCGTCGCTGCCTTCTTCCCGTTCGCCCTTACTGCGTAGCATGCTAAAGACAGAACTTGAAAATGAAAAATCCCACTGCCATCCGCGCTGTAAGGGGGCTTTCTTGGGACTTCCCCATACGATTAAAGACGTATTCGATCGACTTAGGAGGCACCTATGACACCGCCCATCCTTAGCGATGTCGACAACGACACGGTGAACAATGAACGACGCCATCATCACCACCACGGAGTGAGCATCCTTCACTCGGAATATGCAATTCGCTGAAAAGGGCAGGAGCACGTCTTTTTTCCTTCTTCCCTCTTGCGTTTTAAATCCAGCATATTTGCGTGAGTAATTAAATGCAGAAAGAAGTAGCAATAAACAAGGCGCCTGTTGAGTGGATGATGTCGGTGACATGACCTCGGACCTGACCAGGGTGTTTTTCTCAGGCTAAACTTCAACGGCACATAGAGTGATTCAGCAAACAACATTCAAACGATTACAGAATCGTACAAAAACAATAGTCAAAGTGTCCTGCTTTGAAAAATTAAGACGAAATACGGAATCTGAACAATAGGGTAACATATGACATATATAACGTGTGACATATAACAGTAATAGCATATAATGTCAGAGGAACAACATGGCTGCTAACAGTGGTCAGTAAGAAGGAATTTTTTTTTTTTTTTTTTTTTTGTGAGGTGCAATATTTCTGTGATAGCTGTCTATCAGCCACGCCGAAGCCCTGACAATCTTTAACGCTGTCGTGGTTTTGTTCCAGCCGTTGTTGAGGAACTGGAGTTTTTCTCAACAGCCTGGATGTGAACCTCGCCAAAGAAGAAGATGAAGGCTAGTGATTTGTATATGGACGAATTTCGTAGGTTGACTTTCTCGCTACTCACACCACAACATTTGACGCAAAAATTTCGGCCCCTTGACAGCATGCTACTGGATGCGATTTAGACCGAACTTTTGATGGCCAAGTTGAGCCGTTGCTCAGTCTCGGATCTCGGAAGATGATGTTGAGAAAGAAAGACAACAACTATCACCGTTGCATGATTCATAAATGTCCTGACATCATTGCTGAGATGCATAACCGTTTACTGCCTTTTCTATTTTTGGCAAGTCCCTATCCTCATATTTCTACGAATGGTCTTCGAACAGTGGATATAAAAAAATCCTCTACTGAGGAGCAGAAGCCGGAGCTGACCTCAACCATACATGCAATACAGATACCCGTGCCAACGTCTGACACAAGTACAAAAGTAAGATATTCGCCTCTATGAAAAAAAAAAAAAGGTACGAAAGATTGATGAAAGCTAATGGTTTCCGACCAAAAAACAACTGCAATAATACACGATTAAAGTGTTACGATGATTTTTTTTCTTTCACGATAGTCGTCTCGAGAACAGTGAGTGTATTTTCCCTTTTGACACTTATGGCAATTACGTTAATATTACAACCACTGTTTGTAACACAATGAGTGAGTGAGCTATATTACCGCGAATGATGCGGCTTAAAAAGAGATGATGAGCGCAAGACAGGGCGAGAACGAATCACCATTAAGAATGATATCGTCCCCTGTCGTGGTTGGTTAAAAACAGTAGGTGTACGCGGTTATGACACAAAGGCCGGCGCCCACCGCTAACAGTGCATGTGCAACGCAATGTGCCCGTGTGTTCTTAGAGTGGGGCTGGGTCACACCGTAGAAGGTGAACCGCATCACATGGCGATGAACAATCGCCATTCCCGATTATGTCTCTCACCGACCCCATTTGCTGAAAACGACGGATGTACGCCATTTTTGTGTCACTTAAGCAGTGCAAAAGTGTCACGCCCACTGTGTTCAGCAAATGGTGTTCCTGAAATTCATTATACCGAAAGTCGATTAGCATCGCCTTATCGCCATCGTATCGTCTACGGCGAAGTCCTCCGGAAAGATGAGCTCCAGGACAATATGGAGTAAGGAGTAAGAATGAGCTGAAAAGTGGTTCCACTAGAATTCGTGCAATGTGTCCTGAAGCTGCACGTAAAATGTAATAGATTGAACGGCAAGGAAGAAGGGGAGCTGGTGTTGACAAACATCCATGATAAACCCCGAGACGAGGGAGCAGAAAAAAAGACTCGACGATTATCTCAAACACAGTTAAAGTTTTATGCACCAAAACGTGATCATAAGTACGCTTAGGAAGAAAGGAAAAGAGAAATAAACAACCTCATTTCCTTGGAAAAAACGAGGGAAGACTTCCTTACGGCGTTCCCAGACCTTGAAATTTCCTTGGTTTCCTTTCAGACGCTTTTTTGGTGAATTCGCTCTCTACCGAGAACCGTGGCGGGTGTCCAGAGTGGCCTAAAATTGGCCTAATAAAAAAGTGGACTAACCTCACACTACCTCGAGGCAGAAGCAAGACTGTCGTGCTGAGAGCGACCATTTTCGGGTAGCATAAATAAATAAGTGCATCAGAGTCGGGAATTCAACCTTATTTTACCCGATGCGTCCTGCCGGCTTATTTTTATTAGCACCGCGAGCATTAAGCTTAACAATCAGCGTGTGCGCCCTTCACGTTCCCCTGTCATAACCTCTTACATCAAGAACTTTCCGACGTGGTGCAGAGCAGAGTTACTTAGTACATTCCCGCAGCAGACATTGCTCCCAACACCAAACAGTGACAGGATACAATAACAAAGCCTTAACATCGCATACTTCAAAGTCATTGATTGTATCCTGGCGTGTCTGGCGTTGAAGGCGTAATTTATGAAACAATATCAGCATTGTACGTACTGTGCTCATTGGTACGTTCACCTCACACTTGGCAGGCGAAAAAAGCGTTCTTAGACGCCTACACGGGCGCCAGACCGATTAATCTTAGCCTCCCTGTAGAGAGCGTCGCTACTTAATTGGCCAGTGGCCAATAGTCTGCTAGATCACATCCAATCATTTTCACTGTCTCCGTCTCCACTTCTACGACGTAATACCGCAGTGAAATAAAATTGTCTTGGGATTAACAGGAACGGTTTGTTTCAAGTGAAGTGGAAGAACGTCGTCACAGTATAATAGACTGAGACAGTCAGACAGGATTTTAGCTAGCCTCATTGTCTCTTAGTTACAATAAAAAAGACAATGAGGTTACTTACCCCTATATGAGATACCACCCGCTGAGAGATGAAAAGCAAAGCCGCGTTGTCTGGGCATTTACGTAACTTAATAAGCGGAGACCCCAAGCTGTCCTTTACAGCGTGCTTTGCCACAGTATAATAATAAATGTGGCAAAGCCTGATGCTTGGAACCCTCGCGCATATGTTGCAAAGGGCCAAAGAAGGAATTTAACTTTCTATGTGTTTGACATATTTTGGGGGCTGTGACACAGTCCTGTGGTCAACCACTTATCCATTTTTGTACACATAACAGCACTACTGAATATCCACTCACGATACATAGTGTTACATAGTATATATAACGTTATTGTACATAGAGTTACATAGTGTTTCTAACGTCACTGTATATTGAGTTACATAGTCTTACATAGTGTATATAACGTCATTGTATATTCAGCCCATAATCAATCATTCACCGTGTATCCATTGCACTCTGTTGTTGGCTATGTGTACATGTGAATTAAATATTATATTCGAGAAGGACACTTGCAGAGCTCCGCGGTTGTGTTATAAGTTATGATCAATGCCGTACCTATGCAACAATCCACTCGTAGGGGTAAGACAGGTAACCACGTGGTATGAGTCACAACTTTAAACCAGACGGTCACATGGAAACTGCACAATGAATGGCTGGAGCACGCTTATTTATCAAACGCAGGGCTACAAACTAAAGGCTTAAAATCCAGAACGTATACTGCATTTCCAGCCATAAACCTTGAAAGTGGAAACTTTAGAAGCGAGTACATACAGTCTACTGCGTTCCTACTTCCTTGTTTACTTCTTATGAGATTAGCGCGCAGTTCAAGCCTTCCTACGTGCTCCGTGGGCGTATACTAGGATTTCACTACTCCTTCTACTGAAGGGATGATGACAACAGCGTGTGTTCACTAAGAGGATATGCATTGAACGCTGAGATCAACCTCCATGCGTGAACGGGATCGTGAGCGGATCACGATTCATCCATGATATTTACTCGTTTGCGCCAGCGTTTGATAGTTTCCCTTATACTCCCAATCTGCCAAACTTTCGCACCTCCAACACAACCGAAGTATATTCACTGCAAAGTACGATTGGCGAAAGTATGAAGACTGTAATGTAGAGGCTTTTTGAACCCACTTAAAATGACTACATTTACTTTCTTGAGGCTTTACCAGGTATATAAATAAATCGCACCATTCACGCTTCAACTCAAACAAATTGAAAAAAGTCGACATCACATTGCACACAAGATGCACGCGGAGATAGATTGAAAACAAAAATTATTCAAATAAAGAAACTTACTCGATGGCGACTTCTACGGAGACAACGTTGACAGTAGCACGACGTAGTCATAAGCACACATACACACACATTCACTATATCACATGAGAATGCTGGGCCAGTAATCCCACACTCCGTTCGTCAGCCTCGCACTTCCGAAACTGCAGCTTCAGCGAATGAAGGCTGCGCGTTCAACATCGACGACCTCTCTCGGACCGCGGGTGAACTCTGCTGCTGCTCTTCTGGACTTTGTCTTCTTTCGTCTCAATGCGATTTCATCGTTTCGTCCCTGCGGAGAAGTTTTCCAATTCATAAAGGAAGACTGTGATGAATAAAGGACAACGTAGGGAGGAATTGAACGATCTCGATCACGCGACCGTAAGTGCTGTCTCCTGCCTGGCCAGTGGAGAACGCTGAGCGGGTCGGCGCCCCTAGTTTGTGATGTTTGTGAGTACTGCGGCGGACGCTGTGGGCTTTTCGACAGAGACGATGATCAGCTTCGACACGAAAACTTTCAATTTTTCTCGTGTTCATGCATATATTCATGGCGACATGCTTCGTGCAGAAACACGCATAACCGGCTCATCATTTTTTTCGGTTATTTTTCTTTTAGAATTGTGAGCAGTGTAGTTAAGAATTACGTCATGATACGTTAGAATTACGTCATTACGTCAGAAATACGACCATGATCAACGTCAGGCTTTTGCCCCTTGTGCTTTGGTGTTGCCAGATACACAGAGAATCAGTCTTGATAGTGCAAAGCTTATACCCTAAGGTATAAACCTAAATGTATTTTATCCTTCTCGCAGGTATATAACCTGTCCCTCAATGGTATAGAACTTACACCTTCTAAAAGGGATATTTTTATACCCACATACAAGGTATACCATAACAGACGGACAGATGACATCAGTACAGTCCACCTTTGCGTGCACCATATTATAAAGAAAATCATGATAGAAATAAAGAAAGATGATGTAGGAGTCGCCTAGAGGGAAAAGTGTCTCTATTCAGGGACTTCAGAGCAGAACAATACTTCGACGACGTCAGTAATGCTAAAAAAGGAGATAAAACCAGGAAATTACTTTTATTTAAAATCCCGACGCAGAAAGACTTTTTTTATCTTTCTTTTCTGAAATTGTTGAAATTCTTTATTTTTTCAAATTTTTACTTTTTTTTCAAACCTTTTCTGAACATTCTCAATTTTCTCGGATTTCGTTAGTAAGAGGGAATCCCACGCCGCTCATGAGAATTCCGAACGTGATCGCATAAGGCACTAAAACAGTGAGGCTATACCACTGATTATATTATTATATATATTACTGTGTATACCACAACCACCACGAACAAAAATGTTCGTGGTGATGGTGGTATCTGGTGGTGGTCCTGGCCTCGTCGGTCTGGCGGTCGCCATGCACAAGGCCCAGACACCTTAAAGCTTTGTTAACAATTGATTACACATGAACGTCCAAATTTAGCTTGCAGTCAATACACACACCCAGATCACGAACAAACGCAACTCGGGGAGTAACGTCTATTGCCTTGACGGGAATCAAGGCAATAGACATGACAAAGTGTCAAAGATATCAGCCGTGGTTCTTCAGCAATTAAAAACAAATTATTTTCCTCACCCCAATTTACCTTTCGAAGTAGGTCTCTCTGAAGCAATTGGCACTTCTCAGTACATGATACACTCCCAAAAATCAGCATCAGCAAATTGCGGCATATTTTAGAAGAGTACATGTTCAATATTGAACCGGAGAGGCCCTAAGCTGGACAGCTGCGGAACACCGGATGAGGCCACAAACGACGTCGAAACAACATTGTCTATTTTAACGACGTTTCGGCGGTGATATAAGTAGCTTCGAAGCCGTACACAGTACAATTCACATAAGCCGTGGTTTGATAAGTCGTTTACATAAGCCTGTCACAGCAAACGCGGTCAAATGCTTTTGACATATCCAGATAAATTGTGCCAACTTGCCCAGCATTATGTACAACAGGAGATACTATATTTAAAAACGAACAGAGATTAGCTTCCACTTACTTACTCACGCTTCAGAGAGTGAATTTTTTGTCGGAAATAACAGGATAGACTTCTGCGTACTACAATCTCAAAAAGCTTTGCAAACGTGGAAGTCAAACCACATGTCTGTAATTCTGTACACTACTCGGGTCACCAGATACGGGTGCACGAGCTGATATCTTCCAGGAAGAAGGAAGTACCCCGCGTGGAAAAGATAAATTCAAAAGGTGTAACAGTACAGGTGCAAAAATATCTCCACAACCTTTAACAATGAATGGACGTATACAACCAAACCCAGTAGAACGTTTTACCTTTAAAGGGCCCGAGGCAACTCGCGGGTCATCTGCTTGATTTTCATGTACAGTACAAGCCCTGAGGGCAGTCAATGTCCTTCGTCACTCTCACCACTGGAAACGTCGCCGTTGTTTTTAAATTCAGCTGAAAAATTACTTTCTTCCTCGCCGAATGCTTATTCCACGGGAGCCGCCACATTCTACCGGAACTTCGCAATTCCTACTCGCCGAACGGAAATGACGTACGATCGCTACGGTCCTGCTATGGATTTCTGGCTACTGGTGGCTAGAATGCCATTTCCCTTTCCAATCCAGTTGCCCTTGTGGGGGTAAGTAGCCGAATTCATCAACATAAAGAGTCAATGGGTTTAAGTATTGATCATGAACAGTAGTTCATTATCTGGCAAATTACAAATGGGTTAAAATGATATGAAAACCATTACTACGCTACAACGTTATGCCGTCAGGGGGCAACTGTAACAAAGCAATTGCGACGTCACTGCCCCTCTTCTTCGATAGAGGGAGGCAGGTGAGGAGGATCCGCGAGGCGCACTACGGCGCGCTCGATTCAAAAGGAAACTACCGGGCCAATCATCGCGAAGCCATGAAGGAATGTTTTATAGTTTCCGCTCTTCAATTTTTAAGCGAAAAATCTTCAAGAAAAATTTACTGTCCCGGGTTCTTTAAGGCTTTGAAGGCAATGTACAGGGTGGCCTATCAGCTATTGTTGACTTTGGACCTAAATATCTCAGCCCAGAGTGGCGCTAGCGACTCGCGGTTTTCGGTTCCGTA
>JARGYV010085055.1:0-12648 GCA_029532675.1 Ornithodoros moubata
AATGCTGTTGCCTGAGTTAGTGAAGGTGTAAGAACAGAAAATAAATTATGTGATGTGGAATGTGTAACGTGCAGAAGGTGTACGTTAAATACAGAGAGCTAAATGACAGGCTATGAGTAAATAGGCAACACATCTTGCTCGAACACTGACCACGAACATAAGGATCCACGGTGAGGTCTGTTCTTGTCTTTCAGACAATCTTTTCTGTCTTATTGTTGTGGCACAAGAGTAAAATGCCGCAGCCTTCGAGGGAATAGCAGCGTTGAAACGCACGGAAACGTTCACATGTTTAAGCGGAAGTGCATGGACGATGACTTATAGTTTGCAGCAATAAACCGCGTTGACAGTGTCGGCTCCGCATGAAAGGAACATTTGCTCCATCTGCCGTAAAATTACAGCGCATGAGTATTCCACATTGGCCTTATCTTGCAGCGGACGCCGACATGAACAAACAACCAGTCGCAACGCTCAAAGATTGTTCTTCCAAATTATACATGTGCCCGGCTTGTGGGTTTCCGGTGAAAGTACACACATCTTGCACCTTCATTTCCGAGAATTGTGGTTTTGACACCCCTGCCAGGTAATGGACACTTCATGATGTATTCACGATGGTGCTTATAGACACACATCCGTGTCAATATGTTAAGAAGAACGAACTTCAGCATTAGTATAAGGTGGACCCGAGGCTTAAAATGACTCTCCTCATGACTTGCTGACATGACTTACATTGACTTTTTGCATTTGTATCTATCGAAATATATTTTTCTTCTTATTTTTAATTTGATTTCATATCATTTCTGCATTCGCGAGCAGTCTCGTGTCACCATGAAATAAAGACGCCTTTCAGGATTGAACTATACAGGGAAGCCGTTCAGAACTACGAGTGAGAGTAATCTGACCACAGAACAACATTCACCTTGCGATTCTGTAATCTTATTCTTAGCTGGTTCTCAAGGTATCAGTGCTACAAACATTTCCTGGCAGTATTGAGTTTCCTTCTGATGTTTCATTTGTTATTTTTTTGCGCTCCAGTACTTGCTGGTGCTTTCATGGCTTTAGAATAGCCAATCCCGACTGTATGTGGACAACCATGTGCATATATTTTTCACGCAAAGAACAAGAGCAGCTGCTGGGCACTCTGTATTCTCCCATGAAATGGACGAAAAAGAACATAATGGATCGTGACTGAAAGTCAATTACATGACTGCAAGATCAGGCTTCTGGGCGACCTTCGTATGAAGGCATTTGTTAGCCACGTATTTTATTCGACTTGAAACGTAGTACACCCTCCCCATTCCCCTCACTCCATTCATTTTTGTACAGCTTTAATACCGCTAGGTCGGGCATTAGCTATTCAGCAATTTACCTCTGCTTCCCACAGATCGCATGTCATGAATAAGATCACGCCATACATTATTGTGCGCACCATCTCATCAGTACGACGCTTGGCATAACCTGAAAGGTTCAAAGGAAGCAACATATATCCTATAGCGTGCGTGCCCTGTGGATGTTATTTCTTACGATGTCACATACAGATGTGAGGCTACTGGGGCGCGCCAATATATTCTATACAGGTCTAAAAATCATGTGACCTCACTTTCGGAGCACTGCCCTTTGAGAGCACGTTGCGTGATTTACGCCCTCCAAGCACAAACCATGAGGATGATAGAATCGGTACCATACATTTGCCATGCTTATTAGCGTATGCCGCAAAGCATACCAATAGAAAGCACTGGAATACGCTAGTATGCACCAGAAAATTAGGAAACTGCCACTTCCTTCGTTATGGTCTGCAGAGGAAGTGCGTTGCAACGTAGGTTATCCACTGTTACCTGCAACATATATATATGGCAGTGAGAGGAATGCAGAGTGCATGTAACGAGCTAACAGTGTTAGCAAGAAAATTAAGTAAGCTCACCGTTGATGACTAGCCTTAAAGACCACGATTGTGGATTTAAGGTTGGGATGCACATTATGGGGACCGGTCGTGATATTTGTCA
Source organism: Ornithodoros moubata (assembly GCA_029532675.1). Classification (NCBI taxonomy): domain Eukaryota; kingdom Metazoa; phylum Arthropoda; class Arachnida; order Ixodida; family Argasidae; genus Ornithodoros; species Ornithodoros moubata. Next base: position 2,001 of record JARGYV010085055.1, read on the forward strand.
CACTGCACTTGAGAACTGGAAGTAATCCTTTGTAGTCTTAACATATAGGTAGATTCTTGCTTTACTCATGTAAAATGTTCATCCGTAGGCCAACCAGCGGTGCATATCAATCTGTGTCAACTGCGTCTCCTGTTCTCGCCGCTCTTTTGCAAAGCCAAAACAACCCCCGGACTATGTCAAGAAAGACGTATACAGGTATGTGATTTCCTTAATTGTGTCCCTTCACATATGAAATAGTGTACGCGCAGTCTGGCTGTAGCGGGTAAAATCCGTGGTCGGAAAATCCTGAGCTTAGGTTAGATAAACAAAAAGACTAACCTAAGATACCTCTGCTGTCAATGTTCTTTCAGTTCTGTGTTGTTAATTATTATTATCTTTTTTTTTTAGGGTGATGCGCTGACAGCGTATACATAAACGCAGTTACATCGAATATGCGACAGTTACCAAATAGGACAGGTTTAAGTTCGCAAATATAGATGATTATATTTTTAATATCGTGTTACCTGCATACCTGTTTACCTGAAGAAGCTGTAGGGTGGATACTAAAGGAACGCCGGAGACATGCCGCATTGGTGTATGACACTCTACAGTAATATGTCAATAAACAGAAACGATTATTGAAAGACGATTGCATCGATCTTTCGAATAAGATGCATAGTGCACATAAATAATATATGTCTTTAGAAGAAGAATACGCTTCACAACCACAACTGAGCCTTATTTTCAAATGTATGCCAGAAATTCTTCAAAATGTCAAGGCGTAGATAAAGTTGATGCCTCTCGCGACGTCAAACCACAAAGTATTATTATTACTATAAAGTTGATGCCGCACTCATTTCTCACCCTCAGAAGAATTTCTACGAATTTCGCACGCATTGCTAGATAACCTGAAACACTCCTTTTCGTGACGTCTTACTCCACATGCATAGGTGGCCTGTAACCTCGCCCTGCGTGCCCTGTTACATGAACCTGACTATGCGAACTCGACAAAACTTGACAGATTCATAGGCACCAAACGACAAGAAAACTTGGTTATGTCACAATAAATATTAAGGGATTAGTATTGAATTCTCTATTGATTTACTTACATGATATATGTTTGATTAACATTGTTCATAGGCCTTTAATTTTTCTACCCCCCCACCCCCCCTGATTATCAAGTTTGCACAACAAGTTAGCAATGGTTCCCAAGTTATCCTCCTCCTCAACGGCTCTGCTACGAAAGAACCGGGCATCTATGTCTGTGCGCGTCCTTGACTGATGAAGCATGCCAAGAATGCTTTAGCGGTAGAGTATTACACTCGGTCGGATCTGTCACATTTAGATTTACCACTGCTGAAACATAAATCATTTCTGACTCGTTGACTTATCGCCTAGGCAAAGATTTGTTTTGTCCCAGATTAAAAGCCGTAAATTTAACTCCTACAAGCTATGTCCATTGAACTACTCTCCTCCAGGCGATCCGTTGCCAAAGTTCGAGCCAATGGCAGTACGCCGTCCTCATTTTCGTTTTTCTCTGGATCCCTTATCTCTTGCAGCAGCGTCCTCCTTTTAAATCTCCAGCGTCCACCTCGAGTGACTGACTGCTTTCCCAGGGTGACCAGTCGACGCTGTCGTATTTTATAGGTCGCACGCCCAATCACCTTGTTTCTTGAGAGAATATCAGGGCTCTACTTTCCTGGGAAGGAAAGAAGCTTACGTTTCCAAAGAGACACCGAGATCAGTTCAAGCCGAAGTGCGCTTACATTCTGCATCTTGCATTGCATTCTCAAGCTCATATACTAGATGGAGTACCGAGAGCCAAGCCTGGAACTCTGAAAAGGTGTCATTTATACAAAAATAATCCTAAGAACGCTTTTCACACGGCTTCATCTATTTGGCTTCCATGCACATATCAGCAACGAAACTTCAGATAAAACTGACTACAATGTTTCCTTTACAGGATTCTTACAAGAAGAGCGCATGGTATGAAAAGGAGCATCCCCGTGCTCAACAGGTCTGCATTCTTCGGAACCACGTACACAAGTGGCGTCTCTTCACTATTATATCTGCAGCACAATATTCGTCTCACGGCACCATTGGATATGCATGTTCTTTAACGTGATCTTTAACGTGATCGCAACCAGATCCCTACAATGCACTCGCGGCGGCATGTAATATACATCAACTGTGTATTACCTAAATATATTTTACCCCCACAATCGTAGCTATTTGTCAGTTACCTCTGCAGTTACTGCTCCATATAATGGACCCGCCACTGCAGGCAGGTCGGCAAGATGTAGAGAACCCCGCAGACTGATCAATGTAAATTGTGGCTAGAACATAAATGGGGGAGACACTACTAGAGGGGAGAGATTCTATTCAGATCGGCGTAGTCAACCTGCGCTAGTAGTGTACACATCCGGGGATGAGACAGACAAAACAGCAAATCATTTCTCTCTAGAAATGTAATCAAGAATATAATTAAATCGTGAGGACGAAGTGAGATTGTTCCACCCCACCTAAGCGCCACATAAACTTGGCACCACCACCACTGCCATAAATGTGATACCCTATGTCACCATGAAATAACGCGAGAGTAACGGTTGTTATAGATGCAGTGCGGAGTCACAATTTTTGAACGCAAAATCATCTCACATACAGATTTTCGTATACTTTACTGCAAGAATTTTTTTTCCTGCGAGCGCATTATCTCGAAATGCACAGCGTCTGCTGAAATCTTTCAACACCAGAGTCAATCAAAATTTACGCTACGTCCTCTCCGGAAAATTCCAGACGGAGCAGAGCGGAAGTCCAGCATCCATGTTGTCAATGGCGGATGCCAAGCACTAAACCTTATGATGGCTGCCTTTCATAGATTAGGAAGGGGAGTAATTTACAACAATGACTATCGCTAACAGCTGACTCCATTTGCACACTTCCTAAGCGATTCTTGTTCTCTTTGAAAGTTCGTGCTCGCACAGTTTCAATGGTTGATGAGTTCCTCCCATTGGCCCAGACGACGCCACTGTCAGTTCGCAAATTTACAGGCAGCAGGGCCAACGGCCATACCACAGACGCACTTTGCCAGGATGTGCGCAAGGAATAACCACCACAAAGGAAGAGGGAGAGAAGGCTTCTCATAATGTTCTTGGAGATCATCACCCGGTGCTTGAAATTGAGCCTGGGCTAATGAGACTCGTTTTACTGCTAAGTACACGGCCCTGCTCTTAAGGTGGCACAAAGAAGATGCTCTCCCTGAGATTTTCCTTTGGGCGTTAATGAATGCTTAATTTAGCCGTTTGGTTTGTAACGATGCACCAACAACACAGCCATCAACTCCCTCGCAAAGACTGGAAGCAAGGGAAAAGGCAGAAAGCATATAGGCGATGGCGTTATGAGCGATATTCGTGCGTTTTCTTTCAAAGTTCCAGGTGCGAAGTTTGTACGTGTTCCTAGACTGCTACTAGGCGGGAGTTATAGTATTTAATGTTATAAAGTAACCGTACCCAACATTTGAAGAGCCTGTTACCGCAGTTACGCAGGTAAGCGCAATTGCTAGTTCCGCGGAATGTGCATTTAATTGTGTTCTGCTACTGGACTTTTATCTCATCTGTTTCATGGGTTATGACCTGCGCGACTTAGATATAGAAAGTCCATGTTCTTTCACGCAGAGCAAAACACAGGAGACACAAACTTTTGTACAGCTCGAACCAATGAAAAATTGCACCTGTATAGAAGTAGTCATGTGCAGGCTAGCTGGTGACGCCTCATAACAGGCGTATTGAATATGTCAGTGGTGAAGGTGTGGTGAAAAAAGAGGTTAACGATTTGTTTGTTCTGTTTTTGTAAGGCCACTTTCTCAAGGGCTTCGTATGCCTAAGGTAATTACATTGAACTCCTCTCTCTGCGAGACGTCCTGATCGAAAATGGTTACCCGTCACAAGAGAGCACAAAATCGGCGAAACAATCGCTGTTAGTATGTCTCAAAGAATAGCTATGATACTATGGAAACTAGTAGAATAGTCTAAAACATCTGCACCTTGTTGCTTACCCATTTAGTAATTTTATTACGACATATCAGTTCCTGGTGGAAGTACAGCCCATGCTTCCTACTATTCAGCGCGCTCATTTGAATGATTTTTGCGGGACACAGGCGGCTTACGGCAAGGATGTCTCTTATCTAAATGTCCACTAAATATTTTCGTACATTTATTTCAGTTGCTCGCGCATACTCTCCCCGCACAATGAGCACTACGTGATTCACATATTCAGTGTGAAGTATAATAAGATTTGCCTTGTCGATTGAGAAAGCTGACTATATACTTTCCCTTTTCATTTATTTTAAATATTTTTACTTGATAGCACTAGCAACTTAGCACGAGCAACTACGAGCGGCTACAAATCAGAATGTTTACTTCATTGTCATTTTACTATTTATTTTCTAATTATTATCTTGAATGAGGAGGGTATGTGTCTGCATTGCGTAATCTGTTGAGTTTGACCACTGCGGTATGCCGGCATTCTTGCAAATATTCTAGAATATGGGTAATTGAGGTTATTATAACTGGGAACACTTGGACCTAACTATAACACGGAAAAATTCTCGAGCGATTTCCGCTTCCCAGTAAGGTACTGCCGTACCGCTGGAGTCAGCGATGAATCGCAGAGATTCTCTGACCTGTAGCAATCGATCGGGTGCTAAGTGCACCTGCACATGCGGAGCACGAAAGCGTAGAACCGTGTAATCGCTATTATGGTCCAATTAATCGAGTGCATTCTTCGCAGTATCGAATAAAGTGCAAGGAACCTGCGGTCCGGCCCAACTAGTATCAGTTTCCGAGAAATGCATCTAATGTACCTAATTGTACCTTAATAAGACGCGCTTGCCAGGAATCGAGGAACTAAGCACTGGTGGTTCACTTTAGCCCCTTTCCGGTCCATTGCGATCATAGGGTGGTATAACCCTATAAAAGGGAGAACATGCCTTCTGGGCCAACACAGGCCTTTAACCGTATGGAGATATGCCTACTGACCTTCAGTGTCATGCCCTATAATGATAAGGACTTCATCAACACATGTATGCACGGGCAGGAGGCCGTGGTGTCTGCATATACCATAGTCTCGTTTTGGAAACAAGGCAACAGTACCAGGCGATCTATGGAGTGGACAGCTTAGTATTTAGATTCTTAGAGGTGGTGGCGATGGTGGTGGTGATTGTGTTGTCTGCTAGAGGTCTGAGCCTTGTGCGCCTAACAGTGTATTTACCTTTTCCCCTTCACCCTTACCAAATTCAGGCTATGATATACATACTTTCAGTGTTGTTTTTACTCTTGCGCATCACTACTTTTTGCCGTCATTGAACATCGTCACTGTTTGGCCGTTGTTGCTGGTACGCAAACGTATTTGTCAAAGCAGGGAGTGTTGCGAACAATTGTGGAGAATTAATTATTAAGGGCTCCACACACAATGGAAACATTTTGTAAATGTGTGACAGTTAAAAGACATTTCAGTACAACAACTGTGGTATGAGACGCACAAGGTGCGCATTTACTTTGGCTGTCCTGGGGTCATGACATTGGAACGACAAGCTTCAGGAGGCAACAGTACATTTATAGACTTCACCAACTGTTCAGTCAAAGTCCTGCCCAACTATACTATTAACCAGTCCACGTCGAACTGATTCATGCAATTTCAGCTTCCATTATTTGCCTTCGATACAGCAACGCTAGAGTGGCGCACTCCGTTGGCCACTATGTAAAGGGTAAACACTCAGATTGTTGTGTATACAGCAATGCATATTTACCCTTTTGAGTTTCGTCGTGGTTCACAAACTGATATCCGCATGATTCATTTTATCGCTCAATATGCATATACCTATTCATGACGCGAATGCACCTTTTCATGTGCATTTGTGAAAGCACATTTCATATTTCATATTTGCTCAAAAATGAGCAAATATATATATCTGTCAACAGATGTTGAGATCGTTGAAAAAATGCATTCCAGTTCCACCACCGCACGATTAAGATGTTGGAGTGAATGGTGAAGGGTGACAGGCGAAGTCATGCTCATCGGGCTTTCTGCTCAACCGCATCATGCTCAACCGCATTATGCTCAACCCCATTCTGTCCACACAAAAAACACTTATACCCTCGCCTATAGAGTCATAACCAGTCAATTTGGCCTACAAGTTTCTCATGAGTCCTGACGTTCCTGGGTATACGTCATGATTCCAGTGTCCGTGCAAGTATCCCTGTAGGTGATATGAGATAACATCTTCAGATTATTCGATCTGCTTGCTGATTTCATCTGTTTCATTAGAGCCCTGCTCTGCAAAGTTGTGTAGAAAGACATATCTATTAGGAGCATTACAGCATCAGGTGGCTAGGCGCAGGATGAACTCCTAAACTTAAAGCAAGATATATGTATATGGGCACACAAAAAGCAGGACTCCTGTCCGTCCTGTTCACTTCCTCTATTCGTCCTCTTCAATGCAGTTCACACGGTAAGCGAATGCTCATTGATGTTACTAACTTCGGTCTACTCGGACTTATGGGCGTGTGGATTCAAAATCCACAAGGAGGGCCTGCAGTATCATGGGACGACGGCTGCTGAAAGTCAGATGCTCCTGACCAGTATTCTTCATGGTGGCACGTATAGCAGTAGCGCATGGCATTACTGAGCACACCACAGCATCGACTGGAATGAATCATGGCCATACCGGGTCCAAACTGCGTAAACGGCATCGGTCGGGGTTCTTCATACATGGCAGAAGTCGGGGACACTTAGACTGAATACCATGGCGTATGATGGCGGTTAGAGTGGAATAGAAGAATATAATCCAACTGTGGAAACAATTTTACCCTGACCGATGGACTGTACGAGGCACAGCGGATCGTGTGTACAGTTGTGTGTCTGAATGCCGTTCAGGAGGGTTGTTTCTGTACGACTTCAATGATTAGGCTCTCAGTATTTAGACGTGCACACTATGTAATTCGCCACCCAATTCGCATTAGTGGTTTTAGCAACTTCTGACGAGTCGAACGCAATATTCGTCAGATTACACTCGTCGTCCCACCTGTTTTGACGGCAGATGTGGCAGTCAGTCATTTACGTCTTGACTTTCGATGCCATTGAATGTGGGCGGATCTTGCTGGCGCATCACCAGTGCAGGGACAGCTTCTGCTGGAGGGACCATGCTGCTGGTGGCATTTGTAGGGGGTCATGCAGTTGTCATGGGAACAATGCGGTGGCTCCGAAGTTCTCGATTTGGAGGATAAAGTCGAACGCACCTCCACGAGGCTGTTACAGTCGATGTATTGGAGGATGCTGAGAAGGATGTATTGTTGAGGATGAAAACGATTTGAGAAAAAACTGTCTCGCATAAAGGCGCAGAGCAAACTATGGCTTGAGCGTCAGCCCAGTAGTTAGCGGGTCAACAACTACGGTCGTAATTCTTACACTTTTTTCTCTTCGATGTGAACGTCCTTTAAGAACCAAAGCTGTACGGCGTGCCAAAATGTGCAGCTGATAAGGTTTTGTCTAGTCATGCATGCAAAAAGCGTTGCAAAAAGCGTTGCAAACAAGTGACTCTGGACCTCCTCTTGCCCTCAATCTGTCCAGTGGTGTTTTACTAAACTCTCCAAAATGCTTACGTTTGATTAATCGAAGGTGAGCCACTGCGCAAGACCGCAATTGGTGGCATAGTCAACAAATAGGTCGGTCAATCAAAAACGAAGCATACACACAGATAAAGAAAAAAATAAAGAACACCCAAGGAGAAATTCACTTTGAATCCTCAGCTTTGAAGTGGTGGCATCTATATCCAAAAACCGGAACAAATAATAACCTGGAAGTTACTCACATAACCGACATACTTGGTTTGATTTGGCATTTCGTATCAAATAACACCTAAAATTGACGGCACGATGTGGACACTGAATACTTGACACCTCTCATATGAAAAGCCTCACCAAGGGACTCACACATGGGACGAGACATCCGTCCCTAAAAAGAGGGAGATCATCTTTGAGTACAATTTTACCAAAGCGCGCATTATGAGTGCTGCTACCCACAGTCAGACACCATTTAGCTTCGCATGTTTAAGTCTACAGCTTTGCGTGTTGATGCCATACGAAAAGACCTGGCTGCAGTACTGTCCGCATAGGTGTCCCACGTCAATAAGAACTGCCTCAGACTGAGCGGATGCTCACAAACGAGAAAGAGAGAAAGGGACGTCGGAAACACAGGCAGTGAGAGGGAGCAGCCGACTTTTGCCCGGGGGGACTACGAAAGTGGTCGTAAACGGTGACGTTGCTTCGAGCGGTCGTTAACGATTGTGTCTTGATGAATGCGTCATTGGACATTTCGTCGTTTGGCCACAATCCAGCTGGAAAGCTGGGAGGGGCTGCTTGGTAGCTATGAAGCTGACCATCGACCGCAAGGAGGGGTTTCATATGGAAAATATCGTGTTTCGTCTCTCCACAACACCGCCCATTGCCTCTCACATGCAAAAGAGGAAAACAGACCAACCGCTCTTACTGGTTAAGTGGTCATTAAAGTGATCCGGCTTCAGAGACCACGGCAGGTGGCATTGTGCGGGTTCGTTGCTTTTCAAGCTTTTGCTCGTGAGCACGCGAAGGCAACCAATCACGGTTTCATTCGGGCACTGTTAGTAAACCAAACACTGACGCTCAGTGTTAGGAGCAATTATGCAAAGTGTAACCGTGTATTCTCTACCAACGTTAGTTAGGGCTGTGGGAGCAGACGAAATGTGTGGCTTGCTGCCTCAGCTAGTATAAAGTAAAGCATATAAGAGGTAAGACAAAGAGCTGAACGTTTCAGATGAATAAACATGTGAATTACTACATTGCGCAGCTAAAATTAATTACAGTGTATCCAATAAGTAATTAGGTATCATTACGTTAATTACCTATTTCGAATCATTGTATAAATGAAGATTCATGTTTTGAATTACAACAACCTAAGCGATTTGTAGCAGGCTTTACAGACTGGCAACTTTGTTCTTTGGGAAAGAAAGCGAAAAAAAGAAAACAAGTCTTCCAAATGTATTTTTCGGAACACCAAACATGGCACGCGTTACACAAAACGGCATCGCAACCGCGCAGTGGGCATGTTAGCCGCACACACTTTACCTTAAGTAATGATTTATTTTAATGATAAGAAATTACAAACAAAAAAAAGCGTCCATGCGGGAGGTACTCTCTTGCGAAGAGTTTCGTTTACGGTACTTTCCCCAACGAGCCGCCGTACAGGCGCTTTATGCCATTTTAAATTTTCAATAAATTTAAATACATTTTCGTTGTCGAAAGCAGCGAACTAACTTTGAATTTTTTTTTTTTTTTGTCGGACTGTTTGCATTCAGCAGGTGTTGTTTGCATCGTCTTTCTCCCAACCCCACCTGCACTCCAGGTCATTGTGTCCATTTCCCAATGGCATTCTGCAAATCTTTCGATTCTCATTATAGAATCGATGCGGCAGTGGAGCAGTTATAGGACAGGAATATTCGCCAACTCCTATAACACTCACAGGAGATTGCTTCACCCCTGATGAAACGCTTCGTGTCAACGAAACAATTCTTATTCCAGGTAAACAAAACTCGATACGCTGGCTGTGACGACTCATGACAAAAAGGTTGTCTCTGAAAGAAGACATCTTTCTTGGAATTTTTTGTTGTATTTTCCCACTGCACCTTGTGCGAAGCAAAAATCCTGCTAAAGCAACTTGTAAAAAAGCATATAACATAATATATCCTTTCCTATCATCAGTTCATTCATCGCGTTGCATCGCATTTGTCATTCGAGTACGATCTGCCCATTGTCCGCCACACTAAGAAGAAAGTAAAAAGTAGTGCACAAGAAAGTAGGCAGCTAATGACTCAAACCTGAACGTCGAATAGGTGTACAACCGCCAAGTAGAGGAACCCTTAAGTATGCACGATCCCGTTCAGGGTGACTGCCTGATACCAGAATGAGCATGTCTCTGTACTAAAGAATTAATAGTAGTGATTAAGGCAGCGCAACCATCGTCCTTGGGAAGATTGACATGGACGGGCCTTTGTAAGATGTCCAAGGTTCAGCCAACGGGACAAGGCACAGTTGTTCCTCCGGAAGCGTTCTGTCATGATCGCTGGACTCTCCTGCCTAAAGTCGTGGTCAGCTTTCTGACACTAGAGCTTGTTCTTCTTCTGCTTTCTCCTCACTGGCCATAAGCCGTTCGAAAATTCAATTGAAGCTCATTGTGTTGTCAACTTCTCGGCAAAATCAAAATACCTTCTTTTGCCTTCTCCACACAGGCCATGAGCCAGGGTTAGCGTTTAGCCACGGATTGGCGTGGGTATTAGTAAATTAGAAGCGGGCTATTGCCATTATGGAATGGTATAGAGCGCTTCTATATCTTTTTCACAGTGCCCTAGATGTAGCTTTCCAAATTAGAGAATGGATGCGAGAGTAAAGGCGATTCCGTGCCGACGGCACGAGGCTTCTAGTACACTGGAACGCCAGACGGAATACTGACGACATTCCAGCAGAAAATGGAAGACCTTGACCCCGTTCCCACCATACACCATACCTGATGAAAATACGTTTCTTTGTGCGCTACATAAACATTCCTACACTACACTGGTTGTGGTGGTGATGCCTGGTGT
>JARGYV010085057.1:0-11219 GCA_029532675.1 Ornithodoros moubata
CCGTTTCCAGCAAATAGGGCCAGGAAAAGATATCATTCGGAATAGCGATTGGTCATCGCCGTGTTATGCGGTGAAGTTCTGTTTTTAGAGTGTACTCACTGTCTGCATAATGTCATGACGCGAAACCAGACTAACGTGACGATAATTACTTTTAATATCAGCGTGAAGGTCTTTATTTTTTCTCCTGACGTGTGGAATGCGTATGGCTGGCAGTTATGAGAAACAAATCTTGATATTTAGTGGAACTAGCGTAGTTAACTGGCGATAGTACATCCAGTTTATATTAGTTTTTGTTAGTGCACGACAGAGCACAGAGCGGTGCAGAATAATGCTGGCTAGACGGCGACTGGAAAAAAGGAAAAGAAGAAAGAGAAAAAGCGGAAACGAGGAACGGAATCTAATGTGACAAGTTGGTCGGTGATTAGAAGGCAGGATCTCCGCGAGGACACGACCGACCTGTTTGAAAGGGGAAGCCGCGTATCGTATAGATATGAATGCGTCGCACATCCGCGCTGCGGCGGTGGGAGAAAGAACTCACGTATTGTGCGTTCGCCTTGTCCGTAATAGTTTCTCCTGACCGAGGTCAGATTCACGCAGTCATTTTCTCGTTCGTGTTTTTATCCGACAAGAAATGGACCCGTGGAAGCCTAGTGGCCTGTTCATACGGCCGTGCATGATACCTCATGCGTTTCAATGGGACCTATGTTCAACGAGCGGCACCGGCGGGCGAGAAAATGTGAAAATATGGTTAAAAAAGTAGGGTATAACAACAAGCGAGTTGGCAATACATAGTAGCCGAAGTTGTTGAAAAACCCGACACTTTGACGAAAAAAAAAAAAAAAAAGAAAAACAGACAGACGCAAGGAAAACGGGGATGTGACTCCGGTCTACCGTAGATGGAGCAGAGTTCTTTTTTCGTGGAGTCACTGGACATTTCACCCAAACGTAAGCCGGGCTGTCTCCCCCAAAACTGTGTATATATGAAAAAATCATCGTAGCCGATTGACTTATTTCGATATTATTAGGATGCAGATATTAACCGAAGTGGATCCAATCTTAATTGCTTTCTCTCTAATTGGCTCCTAATTACGTTATCGTTAGTGAATTCTTGGGCGCGCAATTGAATTACACGTATCCATGTTTGTGCGCAGTCTATGGCACGGCGTCGAGCGCGTCTGGAGCTCCACGCCTGAGTATTACGCCAGCCGACCGTTATTGTGGTGGCTATAATCAAGGAGGAAATTGATAGGGGAGCTTCTCTTGTTCGGGCGCAGGGTGTGGAAGCTCGTTACGGGTTATGCAAATGCGTCGCAACGATATTCCCGACCCACTTCTGAAGCTTAGCTGCAGGTTGGCTCCAACGTCGTTTTGGGCTTTCCACGGTTACTCCACACGGCTTGTCGCTGGATGAGAAACCTCGCTTGCGCCACCGATAATCGTCTGTGAGCTCGGAAAGGTGACTTAGTGCCGGTACAACCATTTAGTGCGTCGAAAAACTTCTTTAAACGCTTCAAAAGCTAGAGGCAACTTCGATAAACCCGTTCAGCCCTGATACAAACCTGATATTCAGTACACTGTGCTGCTTGAGCACTGGTCGTGATGATACTATTTTTTCGGAGCCGCCTCGTGATTAATTAGAATATTGGCCTCGACAATCTCCCTGCGATAGAACCTGAAGTGTTTGAGAGAGCGAGTTACGGAAGGTACGTGTGCATCGGAGTTGGGGAGAAAACCCTTATATGCGGTTGCACTTTACACTCGGCATCTACATCCAGCACTACGTGAGCCTCGACGCTATAGTCTTCATGCGTTATATTCAGTGGCGAACGCTATACGACAGGCAAAGTAAGGCGTTCAGATTTGCGCAGCCCTATAGAGCTCATATTCGCCATTCTGAGCTCGTACGATGTTACCTGTCAAAGAAAATGTGCAACAGGAAAAAGGAAGAAGCATTCGCGCCTCGTTCTACTGCAAGCTTCCTCTTTCTGCACCTGAGTTAGATGTCCCATTGAAACAATACTGACAAGGACGAAAATGTCTCGAAAGCAAGCAAGCTGCGATATATGTAGCGCTGATGTTGGGAGTGGATGTCCCGCGTTGTGCTGTGCAGCGTACGTGCGTCATCGATTGTTCTATCCGGCAACATTGTAGGAACCTCCCAGTAGGCGTCGTGTTGCTGCTGCTATTATTGACCGATCGATGGTGTGCATCCATATGGCCCGGAAGTGGGATTCGTCAGATTGCCCCGGCCGGAACCTCGACCAAGGCCACAGTTGAAGCACCTACAGGAAAAACGGCTCGGTCGTTGACACCGACAGGGGGCGGGTTTCGATCAGAGTTACATTGGGCACTCGGCTTTCCCTAATCCTATAGATTGACTGTGTGGAATATGTTACCGCACACTGAAAGGCTTTTGAACATATACAGGGTGTCCAGCGAGAAAGTGTCAAAAAATCACTACAAAGAACCAAGCGAAGGACGCAAAAGCGCTCAACTTCCGATAGGATTCCGGGTGCTTTTTGGGTAGCAATTTTTCTCTGGAAAACGTGCGCAAAATCAACTAATTTTGACTGCGATACGCTATTCCAGACATGGCCTTTCCGATTCCGGTAGAAAAACGTGACGTTCCCTTGGCATTTTTCAAATATTAGTTAGCGAAATTGTACTAATTAATTAATTACACTAACGAAAATCATTACAGTAGGTGGCAAAATTCTTCAGGAGTTTCATGAAGCAAGTCCCATGCTTTTATTCGCCCTTGTTTTTTTTTGTGATTTTTTGACACTTTCTTGCCGGACACCCTGTATGTGTTTACACTACACTGTAAAAACAGAACTTCACCGCATAACACGGCGATCACCAATCGCCGTTGCGAATGATACCTTTCAGCGACGCCACTTGCTGAAAACGGTGGGCGTACGCCTTTTTTGGGACACTTCGCCCTGTTATGCGGTGAAGTTCTGTTTCTACAGTGTACACAGCGCCACTGCGACGTAATTAATGACGGCAAAAGAGGACATTGTAGTGCGGTGTTACAACTCGCCACTTTGGTCGTCGTCTTCTTTAGCCACAAGAAAGCCCTAATGCAAAGGCATGCATGTACGATGACGACGTTCCAAGAATTTGGCCACGCGCTCGAGCTTGTGGTCTTGCTACCAAATCGGCGGCTCGCAACAGCAGTCACTCTGGGTTGTGTTCCTGCGGGCACAGAAAGTTATTTGGCTGATGTTTTTGTGGTCTCTTGTGTGTTCCATGCAAAGAAGCTATGAAAGAAAGAGAAAGAAGAAAATTAAAAGTAGAAATGAAGAAGTAAAAGTCTGGGATTGCGTGCGAGTACCGGCTGAGGTTCTTCGCAAACACATGCTGATCCAGGGCATTTCCGCGTGCAGCACTTGGCAGAACTGCTGGAGCAAGACCAGTGTACATTGATAATAGATCCTCCTTTAACAAAGATCTGTTCTAGTGGTTCCACCCGTCTAAGTAGCTGAGCGGTTGCACACCTGCTTTCCTACCTTTAGCGTCAGGCAACGGTTTCGAAACCACTCCGGGCATGTGGACAGACGGACGCAATTGCAGCGACAAAGGCGTGCCTCAAGTTTGCTTTTTGACAGTCATGTGGAGAGGTTGACGTAAAACTTAAGTTGAGCCTAAGAAAGAAAGTCGAGGACGTCCCTCGGCTTTGAACATGGGCCGCAAAATCTGGTCATCAGCGGCACTTTTGATAGAATCTCGAGAGCTTCCCCCGAAACATCGCATAATTACGTATTATTACAGAATCGTTGTTCCGCTGCGAAGAACCAGGTCGGGAGTTAAGTCGATGAAGGCGACCTTAAAGCCTCGGGGCTTCCTTATACTTCGCTCAACAGATGGCGTCGCTACGGTTGAACGCTTGCTTCCGTCGGAATGTCACGTGGCCAGGGGGTGTATCAAGCCTCCAGCCATTCTGGGCACCATATAAAAGCGATCGCAGGGCAGCTGCCTCGAAGCTAAGATCTCACCCGGGGATCCACCGTTGACAAAGAGCTTTGAGGGAAATCGTTCGCCAGTGTCAGTCGGTTGGCCATTTAAATAAACGTTTATAGTATTTAAGGAGATACAATATTTTCGATTAGGTCATGTTGATTTCTCGAGGTTGGCACGATGGAAGGGCCATTGCGTAAGACACCCAGGGAAAGTACACAAATCGAAAATCGGGTCACGTCAAACGATAAAAATTGCTGGCTTTTGACCTGCAAATTTTCTGCGTCTTGAGGCTTTATGATTAACATGTTTTCCCCCTTCTTCCACGGAAGAACTTCAGTTCAAGTGGGGATAGAGGTATATCGCTAAATACAATGCTTTTCGTGGGGAAGATGGCGCCTTGGGTAGTCTTCGGAGGTAACTATACCTCAAACTATAATCGTGCGGGGTAAGCGACGGGCCTTGACAATGAGTGCGTGCGCAGCATTGCAAGCGGCCATGCTGTACAGCTGTATAGGTTTGGTGCCTTCATGCGTGAAAGATACTAGCTTACCTTGTGCCAAAGATTCTCCTTTGTGCCGGAAGCAACCTGTAGACAGGCGGATTTTGTACGGCTGTTCGAATGGCTTCAGGATGCTGTGAATAGTGACTCAGGGCTATGTTACTGTAGAGGGTGCATGTCTCTGTGCCATATTGGTCCTCTACATTCCACAGTTGCACTGTGTACTCTAATGCGGAATGTGTGACTGCCTTAAAAAGCTCTCGGCTAACTCGGGTGTGCAGGAAATAGTGTTCTGTAGTGCGAAACAACTCGAGAGTACATTACCCCTGTTTCGGCTGTCTAAAGAAGGAAAACGTACTTTGTCAACTGGGGGAGTGACGCGCCTCTGCCGAGGTTGGAATCAGCAGTGACTTCTTAGGTGCAGGCTCCTGAAAAAAAAAAAAAAAAAAAAAGGAAAGAAGAGAAAAATCAGCTTGGCATTATATAGTACGTATGTACTTGTTTAGGACTGTAGTATTTGATGTTCCTGCGCAGTTCGTGGTTTAACCTTCGTTCAACTTTTATCACTTTACTGGTATGGTATGGTATGTCTCATATGTAGGGTTCCGCGACAGGGAAAAGTTGACTTTCTTTGGGAGCACAGGTACTTTAAACTGACCGAAAATGGAAATAGTGAGGAGTTAGCGACTAGCCCGTTGACGGTGTGCAAGCGGCTGACCATTTAATAAAGGACACACGCTCACGAAAACGTTGACCACCAGCACTGCAACCGGATACTTCTGACGACCTCATTGAGGCGGTTAAATATCGGCAGTTGCCAGTGTCCGCAGGCTCATATCGCCAGCGTTTCTTATCCGTCCAGTATGCGAGACTATAAGGCATTCACATCGAGAGTATGCTCCGTACGAAGGTTGAAAGACGATGACTATGGCCCTCGTTTTCAACTGTCGTAGGAAGCAGTATTCGGCATATATGAAATGTTAATCAGCAGCAAAACTACAATCCCCGTCGTCACGATGTCAATATTTCCAGTGACTTCACTAGAACACAGTTTCTTTCGATTTTCGGCCTAGCGAAAATATTGTCCCTACGCTTTGTACGTTGAGAGGGCGCGCTCAGTTCACCTTCATTTCCGTCGGCTTGCATGCACAGCCACTGTCGTAAGATTCCCAATTTCCTGTCTCATTTATTCGGTCGTTGCCAGAAGAACTCACGAGTACAATAGAATAATATCAACCTGATGATCTGACTGTTTATCGAACTGCATGAAATCTTTGACACGATGGAAGAGAGGTTGGTACCCATGAAGCATGGCGTATTTACCTTTACGAGGCTGGCAGAAAAGTATGAGCGCGTATTTTCTAAAGGATCCCCTGGAGGATACCTGCCATCGTGCGGCTAATGAACCTGTCAGTTAAAACGAGCTTCGATCGGCATTGTGCTCGCTATGGCCTCTGTACAGTCGTTAGATTCACTTTGGATTTTCATTCTGCCCTGATGTACGCTACGCTGGGGATTACGGCGCACTAGGTTTCGTTCCCCAATCTGCCTAGTTCTTTTTTTTTCCCCTACTTTTTCTACCCTCGTTCAGCCAGTTGCTCAGCCTGCGCGTTTCATTCGCAGCCATGGCGCAGGCGCTCTTCTCGATTTTGGAACCCCTGGGTTCCGATGTTCCGAGTACAGGGCAACGTTATACTCCGCAGTCGATGCATTCTGCTATATGCTAGAGATGGGTGGCAAATGGAATAAGGCTGTACCTGTAGTCATCAGATATTTCATAGAAATCGGCACACCGTGGAAGCGTTTTTCTTTTTTTAGTCTCGAGGTGAAGCCGTTTAATTGCCGGCGTAGTATAGTCATTAGGCGTATACTGCTGAAAGAACCCCAAAGTGAGCCTCAAGTTTTTCTTTTGAGATGACGTATATGTGTTGATGCTTCACTGATTTTATGCGGTGCCTTTTCTCGGCTCTGGAACGTGTTGCACGTGTGATCGTTCGAGCCGTCACTGTGTGCGCAGCATTCTGTTGCATAGCGTGCCGTAAAGGTTGACGATATCGCAGTCATCAGAGTTGCCGTGTCTACGTATCGTGTATCCAGCGCATTGTCGTATCCTTTTGACAGGGAGCGAAACGCGAGAACAGCTCCAGGTATGGCAAGCTTGTCTACCGGAAGTATCTCAGGGGGTTCTTCGCATTGCGACCTGCAAGGCTGACAAGTCGGCATCGTCGCGTACATTGTGTCATTTAACGTGTGGGATTCCCTTAGCACCGACGAACGAGGCGGTGCCATTCGTGACGACAGTTTCGATATGTAGCATTCTGTGTGCAAGATCGATTCCTGCCCATCCACTTTAACACGTGTACTTATTACTCCCTGATGACGGCTTTAAAGATTGATTTGGAATCCGCTGACGGCTTGCAAACGATGAGCTATTCTCCCTGAACATTTGCTTACCCACTTATCTCTATTGCTGTAGTAGATCGATAGCTGCTAAGCTTTCCTAATTAGCGAATTTTTTCTCGGCTATATGGGGAGCGCGAGGATCGATTCGAGGCTCGTTCCGGCGGAATAGTGGCGTGCCTTTGCGTTGGCGCCGCTTAGTATGAGGTATTTTGGAACCATCTGGTGGTTTCCGATCAAGGTCTTTAGCTAAGAAGGCAGGATATGTGATGTCGCTGCGTCATAATACGACCGGCTCACACTCTAAAAACAGAACTTCACCGCATAACACGGCGGTGACCAATCGCGATTTCGAATGATATCTTTTACACACCCTATTTGTTCGAAACGTTGGGCGTACGCCCACCGTTTTCAGCAAGTGGCGTCGCTGAAAGGTATCATTTGGAACGGCGATTGGTCATCGCCGTGTTATGCGGTGAAGTTCTGTTTTTAGAATGCATCCCTGACACCTATCAACATTTTTGTGACATTATTACTTTTGTTGGCTTCCAAGTTTCGCACCAATTTCGGTTGTGTTCTGACGAGCATACGCCCTAATACTGACACTTCATGGCATAACACAGCGATACTAAATCCTTTACACGCCTGATGTAAAAAAAAGAAAAAAAAAAACACGAAAAGAAAGAAAGAAAGACAGCTTTCAACGCGTTTGGACATTTCCCTGAGTGACCTGAGGAACTTGAGTTCCCTGATGGTATTCTGAATGGCGATTGGCTGCGTTTTTAGGTGTATGATCACGTGACCTCCTAGTCTTCGCGCGGAATCTGTCTGCACCGGCGACAAAGTCAATGATCTCTCCCTTTCTCTAAAGATAGAGCAGACCTGGTGAAAAGGCGGGGATGTTGAGACCCACGAAAGTGACGTCTTTATTTCGGACTCTATTGACGGCTCAGGAATTAGAAAGAGGAAGCCACTTGGGACTATCCGAAACTGCTTGTCGTCAGCCGCATGCTCCTTGTGGAGGTTCACTCCTCCTTTCCGCAGCAATATTTGCAGCGCAGCACACGTATATACAGCGGTGTTTATCATTTCCTGTGTACGTATGCATTCGCGCTTGTAGATACATTTACAACTGTTTCATTTCCGCTATGTAAAATGGATGCTTCGACGGTGTGCCGTGTAGTTATACTTTTAACGGCTCTCGTTTGTAAAGGGAATGATGGCACCCTTGCTGAAGAAGAGTCAACGAGCCTTCACTGTTCGGCGCCTTTGTGGCATACCCGCCAAGTGGAAATGGCTGTGCAGCTCTGTATGCAAAGTTCCCCCCCTCTCGTGCGTTTCCTTTCCTTCCAGCTTGCGCTGTTCGCAACTTTGTAGCCAGTGGAGATACTCCCTTGCCGGAGGTCTTTCCGGTTGTCTCTTTATAGGAGGACTCTCGGGACGCCAATGCCTTTCTCTTTTCCTTTGAGCTTCGCTTTTCAAGAGTTTTCTTCCTCGAGTGTTGTGGCTGCGGCTGCTGTGACCCCCTTTCCGTCCCTTCTCCCCCTTTTCTTTTTTTTTCTGGATTGCTTTACAAGAGCACATTTCTCACATAGATGTATAGGCGAAAGGAGAAAGTGATAGTTCTTCGCTGTATCTTGGGAAATGCAGTTGCGACCGAACAGCATCGTTGTAAATGATGCCTGCAGGAACGATTATCTTGTGGATAAAAGGAAGACAGAGTATCAGTTAACAAATGATGCTCGACAGGGTCACTGGATCAGCTTCCTTGCAGATCTGGGCACACCTGACACATTGGTGCGGAGTAAGGTGAGTTAAGATGGTCGGAATGCCGGCGACCTGGTGGACGAACTTCTGAAGAAAAGATTGAGTTCGGGCAACACTTCGAACGTCTCCGTTCTGTTGCGTGTTCACCCAAGATCACGATAGTTTTCAGTGAAGTCCCGTTACAAAACATGTTGATGGTTAACAGTGCTGATTAATAGCTAGACGACAGAAGCTAACCATGCGCCTTATCGATTCCTCCACGTACGTTGTCTTAACGAGCGTCTTATCTCTGCGCTGTTCAGAAGACGTGCGTTTCACTGAGCTTCATTAACTATACCAACTGACAACATTAGTCGGGCCCTGAAGAATCGCACCATCATATACATTTGAGAAGGACACATATGCACTCTAAAAGCAGAGCCAATCACCATTCGACCACATAACGCGCTAAGAGCCAGTTACCAATCGCTGTGATATAATTTTGTTTCCTTATGTGTAAAGAACGGTAGGCGTACGGCTACCAAAATTCTGTATCGGGTTTGTTTCCCAACGTGCTGTGCGTTGAAGTCCTGTTATGTACAGTATTGCTGAGGTCACAACGAGGCGTTCTCCCCCCAGATCTCGATGATAGTTGGCCCCGTATATTGTTAACACTTCTCATTGGTTTCTCGCGATATCATTCTAAATGGCGATCGGTTCCCATCGTGTTATGCAGTCAAGTTCTGTTTTTACACTCTAAAAACAGAACTTCGCCGCACAATAGGTTTGGAACCAATCACGTTGCAGAATAATATCTATAACTGTCCTGAACGGTGAAAAATGGTAAGATTATGCCACTTTGTGACAGTGGACAGCAATGCATAATACCACAAAAAGGCGTACGGCTACCGTTTTCCACCTATAAGGAAAGGGATTGATATCATTCCGAATGGCGATTGCCTCCTAGGTCCTGTTTTTAGACTACACGCTAAAAACAGAACTTCACCGCACAACACGGCGATGACTAATCGCCGTTCCGAATGATACCTTTCAGCGACGCCACTTGCTGAAAACGGTGAGTGCACGCCTTTTTTGTGACACTTATGCAGTGCACAAGTGTCACAAAAAAGGCGTGCACCCACAGTTTCCAGCAAATAGGGTCAGGAAAAGATATCGTTCGGAATGGAGATTGATCATCGCCGTGTTATGCGGTGAAGTTCTATTTTTAGAGTGTATGCTGTACTGCTGAGGAGAGTGATCGTCAAGGTAATAAGGAAAGCCTTACTTCGTGAGGCGGAGTTGTAATATAAATGGTAGTAGCGAAATGTATAGGCACGTAACATGAATCATGGGGTGGCCTACACTAGCTATAATGCACGAAATGTCTTGTTACGTGTGTGGGTTTTCTATTATAGGGCGGGCGAACTTATGAATAGTGCAGAAAAGGGTCCTGCACACGTGTTGCTTTGTCCGAATACGGCGTTGTTGTATCACTCCTACTGCCGTCACATCGTGCGTCAGTGTAACCGCCTTTACTCTAATTACAACATTGTTACTAGTACCGGGTCTAATGAAATATTTCAAGCGCAACGCGTGCACTTCTTTTTGCATGGGCGGAGACCTGCGAGAAGGTTTCTGTTGTAGAGCCACCTTTCACGTGGCGTGAAAGCCTCCGAGTTTTATTGATTCAGTTCTGCTTCGTGACATACTGTATAAGTGGTTATATTCGCGGGCTCAATATTTGGCGAAATCGCGAGGAGCCAGCATCAGGCAATTATTCGCGGAACCTTGAATTCGCGATGCCGCCATGCGTCGACCCCGCACGAGGCGTCTTTGGGGCTTTCCACCTTGAACAAACAAAAGGACAACTCTGAACAAGTACTTAACCCATTACATTCCTTTTAAGCCGAATGTTAGCTGGACTGTTAACTCCTCTCACAGCGGAGTAGAACTGAAACTGCAGTATAAGAGTGTAATGAACCGCGTCCTCGACCTTATTCCTTTCTCGTATTGTTCTGTTCTTCGAATATTTCGCGGGACTTTAAATTCGCGAAAAAAAGAGCGCTCGCGAATTTCGCGAAAATTAGTTCCTCGCGAAAATTACTACTTAGCGGCATAAAAAATAATCCACTTTTTATGCCGCTATACACTCTAAAAACAGAACTGGTTGGGAACCAATCATGATACAGAATATCCTTCACTGCCTTCAGTGGTGAAATATGGTAAGCGCACGTCTACCGTTTTCTACCAATAAGGAAACAGAATGATATCACTGCGAATGAGGATTAGCTCTTAGCGTTATGTGGCGTGCGCTATTATGCCAAGTCTCATTAAGAGTCGTAACCCCAACGTTCAACTTCGATGTCCAGGTAAGAGCAGTAAGTCCTGTGCATTTCGCTCGTCAAATTAAAAAGGAAGTTAAATTCGCGGAACTATGATTAAGGTCACCCTTGCTTTTGAATGTTAATCTGATGCCGCGTAAACGTATTATGCATATAGTCAGTGGGGCAGTTGACTACGCTCTTAAAACAGATGTTCACCGCATAACACGGCGATGACCAATCGCTATTCCCAATATCTCTTCCTGACCCTATTTGCTGGAAACGGTGGG
>JARGYV010085058.1:0-15014 GCA_029532675.1 Ornithodoros moubata
TCTCTCTCTCCTTCCATCTCATTATGAATCAGTGAACCAATCTGTATTTTTCTTGTGAATATAAAATAGGGCAAATCTCTGCTCCCGATGTCATATATCGTACAACATTATTCGAAATTTGCAATTCGGGATTCAAAGTGTGGTGGATAAATATAACAAAATAAAAATAAGATAGTAAGAGAGAGAGAGAGGTTCGTCTAGCGCTCCGTTAGGCCAGTTACTCCAGACACGTGTGCGGTAGCTTCACTTATTGTACAACGTGTTTGCTGCGCTTCGATGTGAAACGTTTGAGCATTTGGCCTTTGTTTCCCTTCAGTACCCACATGAAATTCTAACAGCAAGTGCAAGTCCGGAAACGATTTGCGAATCGGCAGCGAGGCTGCTCTTTATGAACGTCAAGTGGATGAAAACTGTGACCGCCCTCACTGCGCTGCCAATGGCCGACCAGGTGGGTGGAGCTCGCATCGACTGTGTTGCTCCCTTCTGTTTGCTTTCGGTTTCAATTTTCCTCACTTTGTCTCTTTTTCAGCTTCGCCTTTTGAAGGAGGGATGGAGAGAATTGTTTGTGCTCTCAGCGGCTCAGTTTCATCTTCCGCTGGACGTGGCGCCCCTGTTGGAAGCTGCTGGTAGGCCCTGTTTGACAAGAACAAAAATAGTGCTAGATGAATGAGACCCTGAGATTTCATTCGATGATTGCAGGTCTTAGTTCCGAACCGTCAACATCAGAAAAGATGGTCAACATGATGACTGATATTCGCAACTTTCAAGAGATTATTGCCAAATTCAAGATGATGCAAGTCGACCACATGGAGTACGCCTACGTAAAGGCCATCATTCTCTTCAAAACCAGTACGCTGTCCGGCTATTTCTTCTGCGCCTTTTTATCGTTCTTTTTTTTTTTTTTTTTTCTCTCTCTTGACAAGGTTGCTGTTGCGTTTGGAGTGTATACGATGTGCTAAGCACAAGAGAAGGACTCCAGGTACTTCAGAACGTCGATTTAACGAGCACGCTTCGACTTGAAACAAATTGAAATGCATACAAGTCTAAAAGGATGCTAAACTTTCGTAGTCATGGGGTCTAAGCCCGAATGCACTGAGATTCACGTGATCATTTAGCGAAACAATGCTCTTGTAAAGGTTGTTTCACAACGGTAGACCTTGTACAGTGGCGAAGTATCTTTGACGAAGATGTCTGCCCCGTCTTTGATGTAAGCTGCCAATAATTTTTACCCTCCAATTTTCCAACATCTCATTTCCCACTGTTCCTTTTCCAGCGATCCCCGGGCAACCATCGGAAGGCCGTTCTCTTCGTGACCTCCACGCGACAGCAACGCTACAAGACCAGGCCCAACTCACGTTGTCCAAGTACATTCAAACTGCCTACCCGACCCAGCCTTCTCGATTTGGACAGCTTCTTCTGGCCCTTCCTTCTTTACAAACTGTGTCCTCCGTCACTATAGAAGACCTCTTCTTTCGGAAGACTATTGGCTCCATGCCCATAGAAACTCTGCTGTGTGTCATGTATGAGTCTGGCGACTTCTGACACTGGGTTGTGTCATTTGACAGACTCTTCCGTCACGACCAATGAATCCAAGTGCTCCGGACGGTGTCACATTGTGATATACAGTGAACAAAGCGCGATAGTCCAAAGGATAGACTCGGTGCTCTCCTGTGCTGAAGGTGTGGCAGAATGGAGTGGATGTCCTGTGAATACCACGTCGTTGG
Source organism: Ornithodoros moubata (assembly GCA_029532675.1). Lineage (NCBI taxonomy): Eukaryota > Metazoa > Arthropoda > Arachnida > Ixodida > Argasidae > Ornithodoros > Ornithodoros moubata. The sequence goes on from JARGYV010085058.1 coordinate 1,725, forward strand.
TCGTTGTTGTGTGACGTCTGCGCCGTACATTTTCGAGTCTGTTCCAAAGCGCGTTTGTTGACGAGTATTAGCTGCGTGTGACATAAATAATAATCATCAGCTTGAAGTTCAGTGTATAAAATCTACTTTGGGCAAAATCTCTCGACATGAATTCCTATTCTACGCAAACATTCAGCTGAAATTTTCACTAATTTACCTCCGAGACTCGTAAACAGTTCTGAGATTACATAGATACGTATTTTTTCTTCGCCATTTTTTGTTCGCTTTTTCAGCGTATAGTGTCATGTGTCGTAATGCTTGGCAAGTATACACAGCAGGCCACATTAGGTTACATTGTTGCTGACAGGGCAAGATGTAAGACCTGTTAAGTAATAAGTATTTATGTTGAGCACCGCAACTAGGTTGTGGTAAATGCTAGTCATACAGCTAGAGTAACATGAGCGCCAAAGATTAATATTCAGTCTATTGTTTTTGTGACTTTGTAAAATGATACTGTAAAATGTTTCGTTCGTCAAATAAAAAGACCACGTTCCTGGTGCCACCTAGCGGTGTTTCAGCCTAACTGGATCTTTCGTCTGCTGGCTCTGCAAAATTATGCAATCAAAACGAACCGAACCTGGCTTAATCTGTTGTTTTCAACGAGTATTCTGCGAGCTTTGTCCCAAAGTTTCGCACATAAACTCCGCAAACTCTGAAAAGCAACGTGTGAAGGCGCTGTATGTGCAGCAATGTTTCTCATCCTTGTTTTGATGCTCCTATATATGTTAGCACGCACAAAGTATATTCCAATAACAACTATAGAAAAGTATCCCTGGGATGAGCACATCCGAAAGATTGTACGTACATAGAGGCATTGGTCTCGTACATAATTTTTCGTCGGTTATGGATGGAACAAAGTATCAATAAGGAAAAGGTTTGCGGCGACTAATCAACATGCATGAGGCTGAAACGGCAGAAGAAACATTTCGTCTCTATGCGGGCAACAAATTTGACCGCTTGGGGTGTTTGCATCGGCTGATAAGAATAACGTCGAAGTTTGTAGGACGGTGTGAAGTTACGGCGCATGTTTAGGGTGTAGTGAATCATCGTTTGTGCCTTATCAACAAGTTGTTGTAGCGCCTGTACTTTCCCGTCTCTCCGTCGCGTTTATTTTGCACTTTATACCTCCACAACGCCTGAGGTAGGCAGTCATTTTGCGTTAACATAATCCGAGTGTGCCGTGTGTGTGCGCGCTATACTCTTCACACCAAACCTCATCGTCTATCAACAGATATGAGGTGAGTGGATTTAACTGATTCAGGAAAAAGACCTGAGGTTTGATTGCCTCGGAATTATGAAGCAGGGGTTCTAAGGAGTGGGTCTGCTGCTGAACTGCAAGAGATGTCATCAGTGTGATATGACAGTGTCCATCGGATAATAGAGCCAGGTTGAACCACATAGCCTTCCCCGTTTCACTTGCGGTGCCTCATATAAATGTCAACTGGATGGTTTTGACCGCGTTTCGGCAACTAGACATCTATATCATCGCTCCTTGGAGCTCAACCACCCAATGCAGGACGGCTTCGCGTCACATCGTGACATTCCCAAAAACGACCGGCTTGCCTGAAATGTTGTAGTCCCACACTCCCTCGACCTTATCGTCACCTTGTGTCAAATCAGCATCGTCACTATCACGACAACCCTCGTCCTTCTCATCACATCATTATCATAATACAGTCGTTATCTGTCAAATGCAAGCGTCTCAAATTTGTTTCGCAGTCTCGCGCTCGTTATAACCCGCGACGTCGCGAGCTGCGTGCATTGCTCCTTATTTTTACCATGACGTGATTTTCGACAGTTGATGTCTTATCGGCGCTGCGCGATAGCAGCAGTAATAGAAGCAGATAAAATAGTGACAAATTCAGGCACGTCCAGCTCCAAGTGAAGGACGCACTCCATCTCAAGGAATGCTTGTGCAAATCGTTACTGAATATTATTAATCTGTATCTACCTGAGTCTGAATCATCCTATATCGAATTCAAATTCATGAAACTGTTGTCATCGGTACTTTGGAGGAGTCGGCTCGGTGAATACAATAACATGATCAGCTAACATTGCAGACTAACCATGACAAACATCATTTTATTCAAGCCGTGGGCCATCCATCGTTTGCGTGCTTTCCCGACGACTTTTGAAGAAGCATCATTAACGCATAGCTTGTTATAACAGGTCGTAACTGGAATCCTCGAAACGAGGTATGCTGCTAATAACGTCACAGTTTTTGCACTCACGTTTCCCAACCCCCTAAAACTTCATCAGTCATCCGACTCTCCCATCTCTCCTCCGTAAACCTTCCTCGTCACTATTTATATGTTGTTTTGGCATTCCCAAGGTGTTCTTTATTCTTATTTAATATACACATATAGGGAGATGATTCGTTTCGCAGATGAGGCTGCAGAAGGGACTAGAGAATTATCAATGCGTGGTTTCGTATAGTTTGGCCGCATACAGTCCAGCGGCGAGGTCTGCTTCTTGACTGCTTCTTTGTGGTGTTTCTTTTTCGCTTCTTTTGACAGGGAGAAATCTTTTCAATAGGAACAGCCCCGTCAGTAGCAAAGAATTGTCCATGGCATCAACCGGCAGAGGGGAAGGGCCGCTCTCGAATTTCTTTGTGACATGGCTGGCTCTTCCCCATGGCATCCTGGCTTCTGCCTTTTGTCAATAGTGTCCTTTGCTCCAGTCATTGGACTAAATGGACGTTCTATCAACCGGAGAAGATCCTTCCTTTATGTTTCTTCTCTAAAAAGTGTTTCTTCTTACTTTTTTATTCTTTCCGCCTCTTTTTTTTTTATCACAGATTCCCAGAGCGACTCGATTCGCTCTGGCCTCAAGCCTGCTCTTAACGCTCGACGGGAGCTTAGCCACCTGGGTATTCAGGCTGAAGAAACAGGCATGATTCGATAATTGCGGAGTTTGAAAGGCAGCTGGAAGTCATTTCCAGAAACATCTTGGATTCTGAACGTAGGAATGGGGAATTGCTGCCTTCTCCCGTTCATGTCTTAGGCGTTTCCTTGACTTGAAGTATTTTAAGCATAAGCTTTGTGCCTCTGGCACTATATGATGTGCTTCAAGTATGGTGTTCCCGCGAGTATTAATCGTATGATCAGGCAATTACAACTTAAGCAACAGTCCGTAAGAAGCTAAGCATCCAAGATGAATACCATTGCGAGGACGCCGCTTGCATTGGCATCTAGATCGTTGCACGATGTTCTACAACCGAACCGAAATGCAGGGGGCTTTCACGAGCTTTTTGCGAGACACTGGCTTTCTATGGTTACTGTGACACAGTTTAATCACAAAAAACATATATACAGATTAGTCACCACTTCCCTGGTTGTAACTCAATTTGTTAACTCAATGTTAACGGCGCGCATTTGAGCCTCTCTCTGATCGAAAGACCATGATAGTACCGAAGCGAAAAGAAACCCAAATTGAACGGTTCCCACCCCCATAAGCCTCTCCGCTCAACTTTCCGCCTCCCAACATCGACTGGCAACAGTGTCATTCACACTTCACGAAGACCAGCCCTCGAAGACGTCTTGAAGTTTCGATCATTGTGAGCAGCCTACAAAGCGCAAATCGCTCGCACTGTTCGCGCGTTTTGCTCAACAAAAGTTGAAAGGATTTTTGATGAAGTCTGTCTGAGAGGTGTCCCACTGAGGCGACTCTTTCTGGCCTCGTCATCACCAGCTTTCATCCCCGTGTCGATGTGGCTGAATAAAAGGGCAAAGGTGTGGGTTTCCCCTCCGTTCGGAACTCAACTTTTCAGGTCTCACTCCCGCCCGTTTGTCACTGAATAGACTCCGCCATGCCTTTAGGACTTCCCGCTATAATGTCCACGAGGGAAAGCGGCGAAAAATTGCCGTCTTTTTGGCGACAGCCGCTGCTCTCAAGAGCCGACAGCAGGACTCTATAGTGTTCCCTTTCGGGTGATTTGTTCGCCATTTGTCGCGCTCCGTGAGCATGGTCTTTGCGAGTTGGCCGATCGGCAGATTCCATTGTGTTCTGCTCTCGTTCTTCATCCTGAAGGGTTTTTTTTGTTCCCCGCAGCTTTTGTTTGCGTTTTGCCGAGGTTTTGCACCTACGCAGTAGCCGCAGAGCTCGCCCATGCGGGTACCTGCTACGTAAAATGAGACGTCACCAGGACAGGGGTTTGTTGGCTGCTAAGGCTGTCAATGTTTGCTTGTCAGGAGTCCAAAGAGGGAGGGTCAGTTTATCGACATTGGTATGTTTGGAACTTTGACATGCCTGTTGATGTATAGTGTTAATGTGTTCTGCGGCTATGTAATGATGACAGGGACCATGGAGGAAAGAAAAGGAGGAGGTGCCCCAAGCCGATTTTTCAACGGGAGCGAGCCCGCGAGCAGCGCACAAGGGGTTGTGGGATCTTGCCCAGTTGCGTAGGCATTCACGTACGCAAGCTTACTGCTGATTCGCTTGTTAATTCCACTACAGATACGTAGAAACATGCCTAGAAATCGCCATACTCGCAACAAGCTAGAACGTTTTGGGCAAGACGTAATGGCGGTTTTGACACATGTGACCGCCAGATCGAGGGTCCCACGGCTTTCTGATCTTTATGGCCGTTTGTGCTGCCTCCTTTCTTTCACACCTCCATAAAATGAACACACGAGGTAATTCACGGAAGTGGTGTTCTGCCTTGTGGGTTATGGTACGAGCTCAATCATTGCCAGTTTTCTTTAGTTCACGTCGCGGACGTCGCCGCGTGTGATACCTGGTGGCCATCAGAAGATGCGTAACGATGGTATCATGTCGTTGGCTAATTACAGTTAATTACAGATCTCAGTTCTGAGTCGTCAACATCACGATGATCAAAATGATGGCTGATATTCGTAACTTTCAAGAGATTATTGCCAAATTCAAGGTGATGCAGGTCGTCCAATGGTAGTACAAGGGTAGCCCAATACATTCCAATATTATTATTGGGGAAGTAATCAAGAGATTGACGTTGCGATATGATTATCTTTGCTCGTAGCTTGTCTGAGCCAGTTTAGCGTATAAAAATCAAAGAACATGGAGACATGAGCGGTGACGATGTCAATTCTGCATGCCACTCCCGTGCCTCTACTTGGCCCGAACCTCTTGACAACGGTGTTCACTTGCTGTCGGCCCACAGAGCGCCTGGCAGTGTTTTCCAAAGAAAAGGAAAGCGTTAACAGTGTTCAAATTGGAACGTTGCTTGGTGAGAGAGGCTTCCATTCAAGGACTCCCGTGAGAGCGAAAACGCATCATGAGTCGGCTATTTTCCGTTACGTCATTCACAGCATTAGCGCTCAAAGTGTCCATCTGTGGCCAATGACGCGACATGCGCCGGTGCGAAGTGGCGGTGATCTTATCGTCAAACGGTTTCGCGTAGCCCAGCGTACGCAGCGACATTGTATCAACAATGTTCGACACCCTGTTTCGCAGGGCCCTGTGCAGATCCCCGCCTCGAGATAACTTTGTCTGCTCTGCATGTAGAAAGTTCTAGAGTTACTGGCACCGTCGTTGTTACAGTCGCGAAGGCGCCGGCCGAAAGCGTCGTCATCAATTCAATAGATGGGCTATAAGCCGATGTTGAAGTACATTAGGCGTCGCGTAGTTGTATCCCGTTGCGTCAACGGCAGCGAGAAACAACCTTCGCTAAAGAATGGGTAAGTGAGCGAATTTGAAGCTTCTAGATGAGCGCAGATGTTAGTGTTGCTGAGCAGGATGTAAGTGAGGATGGGACGTTCAACGTATATATGGCTAATGTCATAAAAGGCGCTTGGTATGACGTACGTGGAACAACGGGGAGAGAGAAAGAGGAGAAAAAACGAACTACTTTGTGCATGATGATAGTGATGATGTGACAGCAGCTGAAACTTAGAAGCGAAAGAAATATGTTTGTATCTGTGCATAAAAAGAAATATTCATTACTTCGTTTAGAGTGGGCATGTGGGATTTGCGCGTGAGTGCACCTCTCTCTCTTTCTTCGCCCTTCAATGTTATTCTTGCAACTGCAACGCTTTGATTGAAATTGAAATACATAGAGCAGAAAAAATCTCACCAGCTGAGTGGTTGCCTGAATTAAAAATCACGGGACCTTTTGCTTGCCGCGAAAGCACTCGTATAACACAATGCTAAAAACATCCATATACAAAATGCCCCAAAAGAGGTTATAGACCTTTTTCCAACCCGATGATCCTGTACAACAGCTGGAAATCTCCGCTCGCACCAGAGAAAATCCGATGTATGCAAGATGGGCGTTTTGAGAGGTACCTCAAACCACATTTGGTAAAGCGCAATTACTGTGAAGGAGTGACGGCCCCTAGCATTCCAGAGTTAAACGCCTTCGAGTACCGTAGAGACTCGCATTAAAAAGTCAACGGCAAATAGTAAGGGGTCATTATCTTGGTTTACTGTCAAGCTGTACTTCTGTACTGTCTAAGAAGTGAAGCCTGACGATGATTTTGGGACACAGGGATGGGTCTTCCTCAAGGCCAATTTTCTATAGATGGCCAAGGTCACCTGAACTGTGTGCCACACACCGTGATGGCTCTCTGGGGACGCTGACACGAGAGCTTCACCTAGCGGAACTAACGCTAATCCCGAGTGTCGTGGAACAGTGAAAGATGAGGGGAAATATGAACGTGGGGGCTGTATGCAGCTGCTAAGAGTGACAAGCGTGGCAGACATATTGATTCAGTGAAAATAACAATGCACGAGAAAGGATAATGATCAAAGCTTGGGTCTAGAACGATGCTGAGAGGTTGACGATTGATGATTAGTGGTGGGGTAACTGCTGGTAACTAAATGCAGACAAGTCGTCTCCGAGTAGGTGAAAAAAGAAAAAGCAGGAGAGAAGCTTCAGGTGGGCCACTGGTAGGTCCACAGTTCTCGTTCTGTTGCCATCTAGGGGCGCAACTGGACAAGTTGGTGTACATTTTTATTTTCGCTTTTCTGATAAAATCGTGAAGACCATGCGCATATTATCTTTCCAATATTTACAGCAGTCATCAGTGCCGATTCTTTAGTGCGGATGCACAATGTCGGAGACGAGCCCAGTGTTGTTGTTTGTAGGCAATTTTCTGTACGCTGTGATAAACAAACTGTGAACAAAACTGGACGGTATATCGATACCTGGCGGCCTGGGTGTTGTCTCACTTGCCAGCTATGACAGTGACAGCGGTGTGGGTCAATACCACGCCGCTACTCATCCTGGCTTTAGCTTTGGAGAGAGCAGTAACCCCAGCGTCATCCCACATGTTTTTACACTTAATAACCTCGAAAAGCCATACATAATGCTTCTTAGCAAATGTGTAACAATTATCTGCTAACACCATACCATTACATCACAACGCTTTCCGGGGGTAATCTTATTTCTTTAAATCCTAATAGCCATACATCCGGAGCCCGTCGTTAATGGTATGCGTACCGAAAGGGATGTATTACTTGACTACATAAATATTCAAAGTGGTATATAATATAGACAGTACTCTCTATATCCTATACTACTTTGAATATACTTACTTTGAATACTGCTGCTCTAAAGGGACGTCCGACTTTTAAGTTGAAATCGGACATCCCTTTCAAGCAGTCCCCAATTTTCAAGTAAAGCAGTGGACGCTACGTCTTCAATGCAGGTGCCGACCCACAGGAGAAAGATCCCCGCAACCAATCCGGCCTTTTCATACCCAAATTCCGTCAAGCTATCCAAACAACATCGGCTGGATATGCATAACAGCGTGAAAGCCATTGACGAAAGTCTGTCTTAGCGAACCCGCATTTATTGAGTAAGGTAACCGATTCTCTGCGGGATGCATCTGGGCCACAGTGTCCACGTAACAGAGCCCATCAGGACAAAGTAAGGCCCAGTGGGGGCCGAGTTTCAACGTAGCTGTGCTGGCGGGACCCAGCCGCTCGACTTAGCGACATTTCCATCACAATGTGTAGTTTCCCATTCGCGCGTGGTTAGCTCTCGGCAAAAGCTTTTTCGCTCACAAAGCGCTTGACGCTCCTCGCCGTTCACACACAAAATCAACCGTGGTGGCTGTGGGATACAGCCACATTCGTGCATATGCCCTGGCGCTGAGAAGAAGAAGAAGATGGACGAAACATCAGATGGATGCAGATTTCAACGAATGATCTGACATCCAAATTTTTGAAGCAGTTACTGCTATACGGCAGGGGTCCCACTCCTACATGCGGTAGTGAGTTTGTCATTTCAAATTCACTGTCTTTCATGGCATTAGAACCGCAATTCCTAGCAGTTGTGAAGTGGCCACGGTAAAGGCCGCATGACCACCAACCATAAAGGGGAAGAAGAGAGAAGATCTCGTTCTTTTCGCTCCACGCCGCTGCTGCTTCTAAAGTTAACTATCAGGTCGTCGGAATTTTGAATACCAAACTTCGAAAACCAGCTAGTTGCAGCAAAGCAAACCGCGTGGATGGTGACACGAGAATATACATGGTGAATGTCTTAAGCAACAATTTCCAAGCACATCATTTTCATGGTTATATAACCATTAGTTAACACTTTGCGCATGGCATGGCGTTGTTACGTGCCCGTACACTTTTCATATGCGGCTCTCGGTGGGCAATGATCGACCGTCACACGATGGAGCACTGACTGAGCAAGTACTGAATTTCCAGTATTCTCATTTCATCCTCTCTCTCTCTCTTTCTTTTGTGAGTGTGTGTTGTCGAGCGGTGGGAGAAATGGGCTTTGGCAAACGTCAATTTTTCCAAAGTTACGTTATGTTTGGCTCGACGTGGCGCAGACATCCCTCGCACGCTTCAAGCAGGAGGCCACGATGTAATGCAGCGTTACGGCGGTACAGCTTCTATAAAGCATTTTCGTGTGCCACTTATACATCTGTTCTCGGCACATTGGCTGTCCCAGAAGGACACTCTAGCCGCCTTCTGAACGATCGACACCAGCATGCGTACGGGTGGGAACCACGGCTGGGTCAGCCTCCATGAAAAGAGCAACGAGAGGACTTTGTGCAATTACCCGACGTCATTCGTGAGTCCCCTCCCTTCCCGCTTTGCAAGGCTCACATGGCGTCGAAACCCCCTGTGCCAGCCAATCCCCCGATGGCAACAAAGATGGCTGCCTCCTCGACTTACTTTCGGACCCCGGTCCTTTCTCTTTTCAAAAGTCGGGACGGCTCGTCATTTAAGCTGTGGATAATAGCGCTTTGCTCCGTCCCCTTTCTCTGTTCGCTCTACTCTATTTAAATTCAGTCTGCTATTTTGCGGACAGAATACAATTTGTCGCAGATGGCGCCGGGATTAGCCAAGTGGGCTACAGTACAATGCTAACGCCATATTGCCTTCGGGCGGCAGAAGTTGTACAGAGTACAAGCCCGGTAGTCAGGGAAAACACATTTCTTTTGCTGTAACCGGGGCTGCCGGATCAGTCGCTCACACTCCAATACCCGCTCACGGAGCGACAGACTCATACATTGAAACAATGACGCTTTTGTGTGTGTGTGTGTGTGTGCGTGCGCGCGCGCGTGTGTGTGGGTGTGTTTTTCGTTTTTGTGAAGTTCCCATAAGATGGAACGGTGGCCTTAGACATGCTACAAATTAAGGATCAAGAATTCACATATACCCGGACAGCGTGGTTGTTTCCCGGCAACACCGACTGTGCTGTAGGTGTCCCTTGTTCAGCTTTCCATTTGAAGTTTGTTATTTGGCCCTTCATCTAGAGCGCAAAAGTTTGAGAGGCACCACAAGCGACCAAATCCCACCAGCATCTCTACTCCGTCCCTCAGATATTTCACCACTGTAAACAACATTTTTCGAATGATATCAGGCAGTGGTGATCTAGAGTAAAATATATATATATATATACATGTATGTATTTTCTTTTTTTCGGCATATACTATTCCGATTTCAATCATATGCTATATCGCTACAGTTCCAGGTACGATCGCGTTCCTCTTTTCTGAATTTCTCTAAACACCCTCTTGAAAATCACTTCCAATGGATCTTGCGCATGAACTGGAGGAATGTAAAAGTTCTCTAACGTCACTTCCCCTGCAAAGCGACCTCGCCTCGTGAGTTGGACCTCGGAGGTAGTCGGCACGCCGGTCTCATAGTCTTCCACTAAAAATCCGCTCATCGAGCCCCAGCGCAGTGTCCGGACATTCGACACGTTTGTTGTGGACACCTTTGAGATCTCCTCGAAGATAGAGCTTCTAGGTCGATGGGTAGTGTATAAACTGTCCGCGGTGGCCTTGGTCGTGCTTCCTGCCACAATCGGCTTAGATTGAGATGCCTTGGAACTGGATAGCACTAGAGGCAGGGTATGACGTTTGCGGTTAAGGTCTTCGTACACCTTCGCATCGAGAAAGCTATCTTCGTACATGCCCAGAAGTGGCCCCACTTGAGGTGTACTGGGCAACGTCCATGCGTCCATTAATTCCATATGGAATATGCGCTCAGCCGTGACTTCGTCGATTGTCTGAAGACGTTCGCTGTCATTGTTTGAGGTATTATTTTCAGTTTGCTCATTTGTGGGTGCTGGAGGTTCGTGTCTATGTGAAGGAGGTTTGCCGAAAGTCCTTCCTGCGCGACCAGGTGAGGTGGTTGCGCGGCGAATATCCACTGAGGGATGCTTTGTAATTTCCTCGTCGTGTCTGCCACCTGAGTCTCGCGTAGTATCTTTCCAAAGCTCATCGTTTTCGGTAGTGGTCCTATCGCCGTTATTTTTTCCAGGTTCGTTGGTATCCAAATGCCCTCCAGGCAACAGTCTTCTGCTGGTTGATATTGTTGTATCGGTACTATTTTCTGGAGCCGGGCTCGTCTTGCCGAGAATCGAATCTGCAGCAGAACAGATAGCAGTATATTAGGAGCATGTTTCCTATATGATGTTGTACGTTGTATTTAAGCGTCGGGCGATGGGGCATACCTATAACCTGTGGAGCAAATACGTAGACGCCTCCAAGGGCTGCTGCGATCAGCACGATAAGCATGCAGCAGCAGATGAGGCAAATCTTTCGATGGTTACTCTCTTCCTCGCCTCCGTACATCATGTCCCCCATATTACTGAAAATATTTTCATTGTTAAACGCACATCTGTAATAGGATAGCAGCATGTGCGAGCAAGAATGCAGTTTTAGACTCTTTTACAGATCCTCGTCCTCCTCCTAAGTCTTGTCGAGCCATAACCCTTTCACTTACCCGCCTTGCATGTCCATACCAGGCATAGGGACGTTTGTTCCTGCTGGCGGCTGAAGAAAATCGGGGACAGCCGCTGGTTGCGGTGCTGGTACCGGTTCTGCTGCGGCGGCTTGTTTTGGAACGGCTGCCAAATCGCTTGGTGTCTCGGCTTGGGCTTCCTCTTTCTTTTTCTTCTCCTCCTCTTCCTCTTTCTTTTTCTTTTCTTCTTCCTCTTTCTTTTTTGCCTCTTCCTCTTGCTTCTTCTTCAGCTCCTCAGCTTCTTTTAGCCTCTTCTCCTCCTCTTCCTTTTTCAGTCTTGCTGCTTCCTCCTTCTTCCTCTTTTTTTCTTCCGCTTCCTGTTTCTTTTTCTCCTCTTTTTCTTTCTTCAGCCTTTCTTTCTCTTTGCGTTTTTCTTCTTTTTCTTTCTCCTTCTGCTTCTTCTTGTTCTTGCGGTCGCTATCCGAGGATGATGAACGTCTCGGTGGCGGTTGCTTCAGCATCGCCATTATGGCAGCTATGTCTTGACTCTGAGCAGGAGGTGGAGGCTGAATCGGTGGTGGTGGTGGCGGAGGAGGAGGGACGTAAACCGGGGCTTGTGGCGCCGGTATTTGCATTGGCATTGGGTAGGGAATCGGAAAGGGCACAGTGACGGTCTGGCCACCGCCACCGCCGCTACAGAAAGGGATGACTGGAGCTGTAGGGGAGGGAAGCATGGGAAACTGTGGAAGAGCAGTGAACGGCATGCTTGGAAGAGAATACTCCGGGAGAGACATTCCCGCACCAGGCATGGTCAGGAAGGGAGAAAATCCTGAAACACAGAATGTGTTAAAACAGCAAACGTACATAAGTAAATTTTGTGTCAGAAGAATGCGTGAGGAGCAGATAGCTTTAAATAACGTTTAAATTGCCACATATATGTCGGCATTATTGTTTACTTGAGAGTCATCTGAATAGGTTCATACGACGAAGCTTTGCTTACTTTACCTGATTGGGGCGGAGGAAAAGGAGGGACGATAGGCGGAGGCATACCAGGTGGCAAAAATGGCATGCTCGGCATAAGCGACTCGAAAGGGAACGGCGGAATTCCCGGAGGGAGCCCGGGTGGAAATGGTGGTAAGGCTGAGGCAGGCATTCCTGGTGGAAACGGTGGCATTCCTGGTGGAAACGGTGGCATTCCTGGTGGAAACGGTGGCATGCCTGGTGGAAACGGTGGCATGCCTGGCATGGGTGGTACGGGAGAAAACGGTGGCATGCCAGGCAGTGGTATTGCAGGCGGAAATGGTGGCATTCCTGGCGGAGGTGGTACAGGAGGAAATGGTGGCATGCACGGAGGAAAAGGTCCTCCTTGGTGCATGGGTCCTTGAGGCCGACCTGCGATCAACTCACACTTCTAAACCTGTTGGTACTGAAACTGTTCAAAGATCAAGAACAAGCTGCTGCAAGCTTACTGCGTGCATTCTCATATGTCACAATCTCACCAAGTGAGAAAGAGCAGTACACCTACCACGGCCAGAGCCAGAAGGCCTTGGAATTCTAGGGGGTTTTGGCCCTCCCTGCTTTGATCCGTATGGTTCTCTGCTTGCCATTCACGCTAGACTTTTCTTCTCGTGTGGACCTGTTCCAAAGCTGTCGAGCTGTGTGCTTGAAAACACAGGTCACTACTTCTGTCTAGTCCAGGTCTAGTAAGCACAATTAGCTATGCCGCACAAAAAGCTGCACCTGACGGAAACCTCAGAATGTCACGAGATAGCACGACACTTCTTTCTCTCTCCTTTGCCGCTATTCAGAAGAGGTGCTTGTTTGGACCGATTAGTGTTCTAATATTATTAGTGTATGAAACCTATGAATACGATTGGATTGTTCTATGAACAATATTTGAACTCTAGTGTGGTTAGTTCTTTCTTGTGGTTGAGTTCTTAAATATGAGTGGATCGATTAGAGAGTCAAAGCCACTACAAAGTCAACTCAAGAAAAGAAGAATATGCAAGAAAATTAGGGTTCGACACTGGAGTCGTTCGCAGGTTGAGTGTTCTGAGCGTGGTACGAGAACTTTGTTAAAACCTTCGAGTTATGAAAGTTGTCGTTGCCATCGTCGTTCAA
>JARGYV010085058.1:15067-29125 GCA_029532675.1 Ornithodoros moubata
CACACACACACACACAATTTAAATGTGAACGAAAATCATATCGCGGATAGTGCCTGCTGCACCATCTGATGCTTATGGGCTAATTCTTCCCTGCGCACCATAGTCATATCGCAGTACGGCCTATTGGGTTGAGCCTGAGTCTTGGGTTTTCACTGGTTTGAGCTCCCCGTGTGTCGTTAGTGTTCGTTGTTTATTAGAGCTCAGGCGTACTTTCATTTGTATCAACTCCCTTAGACTGTATCTGCTATTTGTACAGTAGTGTCTACTTCACCCGAGGAAGAATCTCGAGGCACTAGTGTTCAAAGCTGGGGCATTTGTGTTGCAGCTGCAGCGTTTCAGCAATGGTCGCTTTTTTCACTTTTCATGCTGAGGTTCGTCGTTAACAACAAGACCATGCCTTTCCTAGTTAGATTTAACAAGATAAGAACATAGGTTAGGACATCTTGAAAGTAGCTTACGTTTTTGTTTAGCTCATACTCATACTGAGCTGCATACAACGTTGCAAAACCAGTTGAAAGCAATCATTGAAAGGCTATAGAGTTGTATGGTAAAAATACGTAACATTCTTTGAAGAATCAATGGTTCAGAATAGTCACAGGGAATAAAGTCCAATTAAGTATAAAGGCATGTTTAATCACTTTAATGGAATCAGAATAAAAAGCAATCTTTATAACAATATGGAGTCCAGAGATTCAGTTCCCACGGTCGGCGCATTTTCTTTGCGCTTCTTGATCATATTAGCGAGAATTACCTTTATTATATCCATGCGAAACGCTGTCGGTATGTAGAAGTTCTCCAGTGTCACGTAAACAAAAGATCTATTTGTAGTTTTACGGGTCACCGACGTAAAAACTGGCATTAATTGTGTCCTATCTTCTTCAATGAATCCTCTCATATGGCCCCAGTTCTGCAGCTTTCCTCTTATCGAAGGCTCCTCGGGAGCACTACTGGTGGAGTACAAAGGCTCCTCCGAAGTTGTTTCTTCAGGAGCTTCCACCGATTCAGTGGGGAACTGAAAGAGTATGGGATCGCTGTCGACACCCGTGTGGATATTCCAAGCATCGCCTGCCCACCAGGGCTTCCGTGTCCCAACTTGACTAGTCTGCTTCTCGTAGTGCCCTTGTCGCTTTCCTACACCAGTTTTATTGTCGTCCAGATCGTGGAATGCGTTGTGGCTTGTATTCACATAATCCACCAGTGTCCTGCTTCGGCCGTTTTCGGTTGTGCAAATGAGATGGCTCGAGATTTCTTTTTTCATACTTGTTTCTTTACTGTGTGACGTTAGGCTGCCAGAATCAAGGTCACCGTGCCTCTCTCGGGCTCTCGTTGCGTCCACTGGTTCTAATGGCAATAACGTGAGGTCTACCTGTCTGGGGAGGTGGAAAAGTCGTGGAACAGCAGGGATGGAAGAGCCTGGATCAACTACTGCCGCATTGTTGCAGTTGTTGTACCACACGTTCGGGGTTGTTTCATAGCTGATGACACCGCCAAACAGCTTTCCTGCAATGATTCAGTGTATGTCACTTGCCGATATTTTAGTATAATGCCACTTACCGAATAGGCCGGGTGCGATGAAATAGAGGGCACACAGACATGCAATGATCAAGAGCCAAAGAAGGCAACAGTAGAGCGCGCAGAACAACAGCCAGTTTATTTGTTGTTTTTCGCCTGCGTACGATGGTTCCGCCTCTTGAGCGCTACATAAACAAAGGTGAACCATGAGAACGAGGAGCCATCCTGAACAAACAAACAAACAAAAAGAAAAGGGGGAAAATGCAGGTAACGACACGTTTTTTCTTTAAGGGAACAATTTCCTTTCGAACAAGAAAAAATGGACGAATGTGAGGGAAGACATCTGAGACTGGGTTTTCTTTGCTGTTCCAGGAGTCAGGTTAAGTGAAAACTTCTGAGTTCTCTCATCACTATTATTGACAAGACTGCTATTCCAAACCGGATGAGTCTGCGCTCAAAGTCTTCCCATTATAAATGCAAAAGTTTGATACTCGAAGTCTTCTTGTTTCGCAGGAGGAATATGCAAAACAAGTAGCTGATCTTCGTGCAAATATCGAAAATAGTAATACTTAAAACCAGCAATGATATTCCCGTAATCTAATCTCTTTCAATTACAATCGCATTGCCTATACACTAACACTATGAAGTAGTATAATGCAACTAGCCTGCTGTATGCGGCGACAACTTGAATCAAAGGAGGATTTTTGTCAGTTTCTTGCAACCCCTTTTCTGGTTCCGCTTCAGGTTGCGCCGCGGAAGGCTGAAAGGCTGCGGGTGGCTGAAAGGCTGCGGGTGGCTGGAAGGCTGCGGGTGGCTGGAAGGCTGCGGGTGGCTGGAAGGCTGCGGGTGGCTGGAAGGCTGCGGGTGGCTGGAAGGCTGCGGGTGGCTGAAGGGCTGCGGGTGGCTGAAGGGCTGCGGGTTGCTGAAGGGCTGCGGGTTGCTGAAGGGCTGCGGGTTGCTGAAGGGCTGCGGGTTGCTGAAAAGCTGCGGGTTGCTGAAGGGCTGCGTCTACTCCACCTTTATTTTCCGCATTTTCAACACTACTAGAAAGTGAGTCACTGTGCTGTTGCTCAAGCAACATCATCAGCTTTAACAGTTCCAACTGGGAGGACTTATCTGCGACGACTTCGGTTACTGGAGGTGGTTGTAACGTTATTATTATGGGCGCAGGAGGTGGTGGTGGTGGTGGCGGTGGTGGCGGTGGTGGAAGAGGCAGAGGTAGGGGTGGTAGAGAAGGTAAAGAAGGTGCTTGTCGATAACGATTGGATTCGTCTGGATATGGCATCGGTACAGGGATTGGTATGGGAACAGGAATGGGTACTGTACCTCCTCCAACGGGTACTGGGATAAACTGTGGAAAAGGGATCGGTGGGAAAAGGGATGGGTAGCGCGTACGGTGCTCCAAACACTCTCTGTGCGCTGCGAGAAACGAGATGAAATGCACACTCCGTCAGTTTTCAGCACACTCTTTCGTGTCTCGTATTCTGCATGGGACAATCCGCATGCATCATCACAGTCATGCAACACTGAGTCAAAAATATCAAAATGTCACAACCTGTTGAGTAACGGTCGTCCTCTTCTGAGGCGTCATCTTGGGCCCTCAGCTGGGCACCTTTTACAGGACCTCGTGGCTGACGACCTCGACTTCCTGACGGACCTAGCCGCTTTGACATTGAACTGACACCTCCAGTTTTTCACTCTGTGCTTTTCGATTCAACAGCGATGTTCCTTTGTAGACCTGTACCTTAATTAAACAGCGAAGATAAATAAAAAAAAATCGGGGGAACACAAGTTAAAATAAAACGCCATAAGTTGGAAGTCGCCGATATTTCGCACGAAGACTGTGCTCGCTCTGGGCGTCCTTCACACCACTGGCTGGCTGTGCATTTAAAGGTATGGGTACATTAAAAGGTATACCTTTAAATACACAGCAAATGATGTCAAGGATGCTTAGAAGAAGCGCAGTCCCTGTGCGAAATATCGGTGGCTTCGAACCTGCGGCATTTTGCTTCAACTTATATACCTTATTTAGGTTTTAATTGCTGATGGACATCGTTAATGGTTCAGCATCCTCCATGGGTAGATTAGTGTCCATTCGATAAGTAACGTACTGATAATAAATAAGTACCGCGTGCAGAATCTGCCTCCGAATCTGTCACAGGTCCTGCCACTTCTGATCAGTCTGATGCTCGAACAGGGAATCTTCGCCACGACTTACGATTCTCTTCTTCTACTCCTTGATGAGCCGAATTCTTCTTCTTCTGCCTGCTCCTTTCTGGCCATTAGCCAGAACGGTGTTTGGCCACGGCTTAGCAAGGGTATGGAAAATTAGAAACGGGCTGTTGCTATTATGAAGTGGTACAGAGCGCTTTCAATATCTTTTTCACAGTGCCCTATAAGTGTGTCCTTCCAAATGAGAGGATGCATGCGAGAGTGAAGGGGATTCCGCGACGGCGGCACGAAGCTTCTAGTACATTGGAACGCCAGACGAACGCGGAAATAGACGACAATTATAAAAAATGGGAGACTGTTCCATTCGCGCCGCATAGTCGCACAAAGTATCCGCTTCTGCCTTCTCCGAGTCTCAACGATGCAAGTAAACAATTATTAATCTTTTCTTCTTCCTCAACCTCCATGGCCATTAGCCAAATAGATGATGCGCCAGGTCTTAACTGTGATGAAATGTTCTTAGCTAAATGTCAGAACCGCCCAGACGAAAGCATAAAAGATAGCAGGAAACTGATGAGATGGGAATCGCGTAGTCCGTTATGGGAACGATCGAATGAAAGAATGCCTGTCAGAACGTGTTCTTCTTCTGCCTTCTCCTCACTAGCCATTAGCCAGGGCGGCATTTGGCCACGGCTTATCATGGGTATTGGTAAATTAGAAACGGGCTGTTGCCATTATGAAGTGGTATAGAGCGCTCTCAATATCTTCTTCTTCTACCTTCTCCTCATCCTGTCTTGGCCGCACGAGACTTCCATTTCACCTCTTCGTCTACGATTAGTTTATCAAAAGAAGCATTGCAGAATGAATTGTTTGGGACGTAGCACAGCAGCAAAGCTCAAAATCTATACGCTAAAGAAACATAAAAGAACATCTGACACAGCTGTTCAACTCCGCTGAAACTAATGTCGACAGCGTTGTTGATGAGCGTTACATAAATTATGACTAGAACTGGAGGAAGATAACGGATCACAGGATACATGGTCTGTACAAGGACGAGGAGAAGAAGAAGTATATTGTTTGAATTTGCACCTCAGACAGCAGCAGCAGAAGAAGAAGAATCACGACTCGGCAACTGAAGTCTTTGGAGCCTATCATCCTACCATTGATTAGGCCAGATGGCCAGTGGCGTTGTAAAACTCAAGGGCCCAGCTCCAGGGCGGGCGAGTACAACGGATGACGTCGAAAACGAGGCAACTGATGACAGAGTAGACAAGGACAAAGAGGGTGACAAGGACAAAGAGGGTGACAAGGAAGGCAAGAATGACATCAGGAGAGATAAAGGGGACAACCCGAATGAGGATACGAAGGATAAGAAAAAGGGAGCTGATAAAGCCGAAACTAAGGACAAAAAGAACGTCAACAAGGAGGAATCAACGAACAAAAAGAAGAACCCATCTGAGGATGCAAAGGATAAGAAAAAGGGAGGTAATAAAGTGGAACCTAAGGACAAAAAGGACAGCGCGAAGGGCGACGCGAAAAGCAAAAAGGCCGATTTTGACACTGATGAAGGTGACAAGGACAGTAGCAATGTCAAAACGACATCAGGAGAGTCCAAAGACACCAAGAAGAAAGACCGGACAAAGAAAGACATCACTAAGATGAAGGCGAGCCAAATCGCAAGCCTACTAGCGACGCATCGACTTACCTCCCCGTCCGGCCGTGGTCCGCAGCACTCATTTGTCTCCAGAGATAGTGTAGTGGACGGGTTGGGAACACCAGACGATATTGAAGACGGCTATGCTTCATTTGCGGGTAAGTCCCGAATTAAAATCCCGACGTATATCACGACCCACTTTTGGAGGGCTTCCACGAACGATATTGGAAACTGATTGAGAAAACGAAGGTATCTGTAGCAATTGCACTTGCACCTAATGAGCATGTTACTGTAGTCGCAACATACACCAGGTACAACAGGGCACGGCTAACGTTTGAGGAAAGTGGCGTAACGCAACGATCGTGGGTCGCTGTAGGGACGTCTATAGATCAGGCCAGACATACTAGTGAATTACAAGAACTCGTGTGTGTTGTTCGTTTGGCACACTGATTCATATTGCTGTTTCCAGTGCATGCCATGTCAAAGCTTCGTGCGAATGCTGTACGCGAGGTCTACTGTTATACTGAGACACTATACACGATTCCACGTACATGAACTTTCCGGACATCATATGAAGAATGTCCAGGAAGTCCATGTATGTGGAATGCGTGCAGAATATCTGTCGTTTGCGACCATTCGCGGCTCACGGTGTTCACGGTCAAATCGGTTACCATCAAAATTAGTTTGACGCACATTACAGATCAGGTTACATCACCCTTCCTTGTTTTTCAGCACCTGGTTTCCAGCACTGCTGTTCTCCTTGTTCTACTGCCCCCTATTTCGCGGGATATTCGGCGTACCGTAGTCCTTACAACATGCTCCCCTACATCCCACAGTTCATGCCTGCACCCAGTATGGGAGGCGGCACTACTACAGTTCCCCTTCCCATTCCCGTCCCACTTCCAATCCCGTTTTCAATGCCGTCACCGCCAGCGCCTCATTGCTCACCGCCACCTCCGTCACCATCTTACTACCCTCCACCACCTGCGCCACCTGCGCCACCATATTACTACCCGCCCCCACCAGCCGTACCTCCTCCTCCTCCTCCTCCTCCTCCTCCTCCTCCTCGGAACGAACCTAGTCCACAAACACAAACTGTTTTCATTCCCATGCCACAAACGACAATTTCCACATCTCAGGCAGCGCTAAAATCTACGCCTTCTAACCCCGATATAGAAATGCTACTAAAGATGCTATTGAAGCAAAAGGCTGAGCAGAAGGCTCAAAATCCTAGGGTGGAAAAGGTGAAGGTACACTCGAAGGAGAGTCCCACGGCTGATGCCACGACGAATGAACCGCAGTTGAATAAGGATAAGCCTGATTTGAAAGGTAATAAGGTAGAGTCAAAAGGCGATAAGGCACAGACGCAAGACCTTAATCGGAGCTCTACGGCCAAGGACTCGGAAGGGCCCAAAGAGGCTGAAAAAAAGTCTGAACCAGTTCAACACTCTGATATTGGCCAGATGATCAGCATTCCTGAGTATAGGTAAGGATGGCGGGGGCCTCTGTGCGACACCTTAACGCGTCCCAGGTATTTACGTGGAAGACCTGGGGATACAGCCTGCAACTGCATGCAAAGACTTAGATCATACTACGTAGGAGCTTGTCTCCTCTACCTGGCGATAGTGTCGTAAATGTCTCGAGTGCCTCTGAAAATGAGGAAGCTAGTAAGGTAAACCTCTAAGGGGTAACTGAACGGGCTGTAAGACACCGTAAATTATTCCGAAGGTATATCACGGGGCGCGATAGTACGAAATACTAACTCCTGTACATTTTCAGCGGCACATTCACTATGCCACCCTGGAGATCTAATTTTGGTAAACTGTATGACGCGTCTTAACAAAGTTTTCTCTACCGTCTGGATACAGTGATCTTGAAACGTCGATCCAAGCCAATGACAAACGGGATTTGACCGGCTTAGTGTTGTATATAAGCATCATCTTTATAATTCTTGCAGTCGTTCTGGTTGCAATCTACCTCACGTCTCCACAAGCATTTAGTAAGTACTTGGAATAGCCCTTGACTAAGCCCGACGTGAGTCGTACTAACACAAGACTGTGCTGTTTACACCTAGGCAAATCCTCCATAGGCCCAGCTCACATAGCCGACAACGCAACACATGTGGAGTCGTCAGCCAAGAAGCATCAAGATTTACCCAGACACCTGGGTCTTACGGCAGTGTCCTTGGATGATTCCACAACTGAATCTGAGCAGCAAGAATTCACTAGTGCAAATGTTCGTAACTCATTCCAGCACAGAAACGTCACACAACCTACAATGCCGACTATGCTTCACAAAAAGCGAGGCTGGAATCACGTGGCCTACAAGACTGACGTGGCTTCGCCAACATCAGAGCGGCCTGCTTACAGCACTCTTCGCGAGGTACCGCTGCGACTGTCTCGTCGCCACACAACACGCAAACGGTATACGATGAAAGAATACAAAATGATGGGCGTAGAAGATGGCTTTTTGGATTCGAGCCTGTATTTCAATGTGAACAGCAAAAAATCTGTGTTATTGTACACAGAGGATAAGGGAGATACTGTGAGACGGACTGCGGCGCACCTAGAAATTGAGACCACACATAATCCAGGGCGACCGTTCGGGCTAAGTGCGCTTCAAGGCTGGGGTCACATGGGTGGCTTCGTCGACGATGATACTGCAAGCTCTGCTACAGCGAAAGATCTTACAGCATCGGCACCAGAATCGAAACCAGCTTTCCTTACACTGGAAGATTTTAACATCCCAACTCCTCCACAAATCAATTTCTTCGACAATATTTTTGCTAGAGTATTTAAAGACACCAATGAAGCCGCCACGGAACTCTAGGACTAATCTGTTTTACACAATGGTCGTATTAATGTACATGTACATATATGTGCGGTTCCTGGGCTCGGCACTGAGTAGCCGGTGCACTAAAGACGAACATTTACGTATATAGAATATTATTGTTAAGCTGTTGGTGACCGATTGAGTAATTCTATTACTACCTTTTGTTTCTATTAGGTTTTTCTCGAAATGCTTTAGTTAAAAAGTTCATTATGAATATGCTAGTACTATGATGGAACTTCGAGTCTGCATCCGTTTATGCTCCGGTTATGCTGCTGCTGCTTCTGCCTTCTCCTTTCTGGCTATTAGCCAGGACGGCGTTTAGCGATGGCTTAGCATGGTTATGGGAGTATTAGAAACGGGCTGTTGTAATTCTGAAGTGGTACAGAGCACGTTCGATATCTTTTTCACAGTGCCCTAAATGTGCCCTTCCAAGTGAGAGAATAGGGAGTTTTAGTGAGCCGTAAAAAGCGGCAACGGTTTCTAAAAATAAACGGTTCCGACGAACCGTTCACAGCAACCGTACGGGCGACACGAGGAGTTTTAGTGAACCGCGATAAAACCGTTCCGGATGTCTCTAGCGCAGCATCGCTATCTCGTGCGCACGTATGTCATCACACGCTGAAACGGCGCGAGGCACCATGGGTAAACCTTCGTTGGGAGCTATGTTCCTTGCAAACCGTTCGCTCGGCTCCACAAACCGTTCCAGCGCGTCTAATCGGCGCAACCGTTTCTAAGCAGGCAAACCGTTCGCGGCGCGCATGCGCAATACCGCTGGCCATGAACCGGGACGGAACGGTTAGTGTGGAAACGATTCACTAAAACTCCCTAACGGATCCGAGAGCGGAGGGGATCCTGCGACGGTGGCACGAAGTTTCTAGTATATTGGCACGATAGATGGAATATAGAACACATTCTTATAAAAAAAAAAAAAAAATGGGGACCGTTTGATTCGCCCTGCATAGTCTACAAAGTGGGAAGACCCATCGTCACCATCGATGCAGGTGAAAGTTCATGGGGATGGCGAGGCATCTCGATCTCTCTCTGCGCACTTCCGTAATGCTCTTGAGTAATTAAAAAAATAAAAATTTTGAAATTATTCGAGGGCTTCATTAAGATCTTGAAAGTCGTTTGCTTAGATGCTTCTTACAAGCTATTTTATCGTTTTTTTTCCCCTCTCTCAGTTTAGCACCGGTTTAGCCTCAGTTTAGGTACTCCATGGGACACATCGAAAGATCGAACAAGAAGAAAATTGTAACTGATATGAAATTTACTTTCTTTACCTCAAAATTACGAACAAATTCGTTTTCAAACAGCGCTAGGAAAAAGTATTGCAGGTACAGCCCAAATCGCAAGTAAAGTGAAACCGAAACTCAAGGCTCAAAGACGCTCTCTTGTGATTCGCCAATAGTCGTGTTTGCATTGTGGGATAAGGTGATGAATAATGTACTTTTAGCTGCTGCAGCTACGCGTACGCATGAAAGGTAAAAAGAACGCACGTGTTTTGCTACTTCTTTGTTTTTAATTTCTGTACTTTTACTTTTAATTTTATTTCACACGGAAAGCACGGTTTTTACTGCACGCAAGGGTCTATTCTTGACCTTCTAGACTAAACTCACTTTTTTCCGCGGAAGCGAGTGGCAGATGGCCTCACCATTCTCATCCCCCTTATTTCGCGCATGGTTATGTCTAGGCGCCTTTTCGAGCCACGCAAATGCAATATACAAACAAGTCAATTCTGTTGTTTGTAGTGTTTTATCAGTCAACATTTCAGTAGGTCTGCGTGTGCAAAGCAGCCGCAATAACGGAGGGTAGGCTATGCAATGTGATTTCAGAATCCTTAGCGTAGATTTTGCATGAATAACGCAGCACTCTGTTGTTCACATAACCGAGTTTTGAACAATACCTAACCTAACCTACCATTTTCAGTAGCGTCTTCCAGCGCTATGAGTGACGACGATTTCAAGAAGCAGTTTGAGCTGGAGAAGCTCGTGAAACAGAAGGAAACAAATGAAGCACAGTACACTTACACGGATCCAAACGACGGCACCGTTTACGAATGGGATGCTGAGAAAAATGCCTGGTTTCCTAAGGTAATATTCCTGATTTTTCTATCAAGTATTCTTAGGTTGGCCTGAATCCACGCGACAGGGGTGATGATATTTGTAGTGCTGCGTGAATCAGTCTGGTGAGTGTGTGAAGTACGCTTAGAGTCATGATCCTTCTCTATTTCATCTAGATCACGGATGAATTTCTCGCTTCCTATCATGCCAATTATGGTGCTGCTCAAAGCAGCGGGGGAGAGGATGGTGTTCATGTATCGCAAAGCACATCCTCAAGCTCACAAGACCAAAAGGAGCCAGTCCCATCAGAGCAAGGAGTACAGCCGAAACAAAAGCCAAACCAACCTGGTAAGGATGGAATATATTTAGGGTTCCGCGTTTTCGGCATTTGTTTCTGAACAGATTCGGCGAATGTTTTTCGACATTTTTATGTTTTACCAAATTCTGATATTTGCGGCACGTTAAGACGTTCGCGCCAAAAATAAATCGGCAGCAGTAATTATTCGGGAGGGTGCTATTTCCATACAGGAACCGCACGAAATACAACTTCCTAGTGGTGAGAGAAAACATTTGCTTTACTTAGAAAATTGGATATTTGCTTTGATTTTTAAACCCCAATTTAACACAACATATACATAGCATACTCAGAAGGTTCCTCATGCAAATGATCTATACGGCACTCATTATAAAAAGCGATAGAAAACACATCCTCGTAGACAATAAAATTAGTCTTAAATTCAGTTTTAAGATTTGGATCGATGATCCGAGCACAATACCAAAAAGAATTATCACCAAATTTGAGATCACCCTGGACGTTCTTTTTGGCAGAACTGAACCATTTTTTTTTTAATCGCTTCGTAATACTAAGAAAGTGCATCCAGTGATGATGCATGCTACTCTGGTCCCATTGCGTCCAAAAACCTTGAGAAGAGCGCAGGAAGCCAGACTTGCTTAAGTGGATTGAAGGTGACAAACTCGGGTGTGTTCTGACTTCAGCTTCTTGACTACCTCGAACACGAGTCCTGATGAGTCTATCAGAAAGCGTAGCAAAAATATCCTGCAGTTTACCCGTAGTGTCTACTATCCTACATAGCTTTTTGCACTTTCCTCGAGTCCCCTCTGCACACTGAGGAAACAACGATTGAGCGCTGCAAACAACGGATGTCGCAGAAGTTTCAGAGTCTAGTGTCTGTATTCTTGGCATGTAGTGCCACATTGGAGAGTATAGTTTAGAGTTTTCCGCAATACGCCGAATTTTCGAAAATATATTCGGCTATTGTTTCTTGGCATTTTTTGGCAAATGCCGAATATGCAGAACCCTAAATATATTGCCCGCGGACGTGTTTCACCAGTGCCTAACTGAGTGAGTGGGAGTCGAGGCAGTGCAGGCAAACATTCGCTTGTGTAACATGAATTTGATTAATGGCCTCAACACTCCTGCGAGGCATGCATATTACCATTGAATATGATTCAGTCAAGCTGACATGTAGCAAGGTTGAAACCGGTTTTTGTAGCCTTTTTGGAAGCTGTTGTTCCCATCTGCATACTGGAGAAAATGCTTCATGAACACCTTCCCATGTGTTGGTTTCATTATTTCACTCACTGTTCTTTATTTATCATGAAGCTTTGTGCCCTTGCATCATGAGATTTGTTTGGTTGTGCGGCTAGATGTGGGTTGATACCTTATGCCATGGTTCTTTCTTTTCCAGGTTGGTTTGAAGTTGACGATGCTCATAACACCAAGGTGTATGTAAGCAACCTTCCCAGTGATACAACTGAAGAGGAGTTTATAGACCTTATGAGCAAATGTGGTCTCATAATGAAAGATGAGAAAGGTATCTATCGGACAAAACTCTACAGAAATGACGATGGCACGCTCAAGGGTGATGCCCTTTGCTGCTACATCAAGGTAAAAATTCCTTGTTCTTATCTCTTTCATCACTTGTACGTACCGCGTCTTCACAAAGTTTGAGTAAAATTCACACGTCTGGTAGCACTGGATAAAAAGTGCATCACTTTTATGACATCACTTCGTAGATTTAGTAGACCTTGCAAGTTGGCTCTTATAATCTTAAATCATTACCTTTCAGATAGAGTCTGTGGAGTTGGCACTGAACATCTTGGACGGATATCGTGTCAAAGACAAGGAAATTCACGTGGAACGTGCAAAGTTTCAGCTGAAAGGTACATATGACCCTTCCAAGAAACCCAAGAAGAAGAAAAAAGACAAGGAGAAGCTCAAAAAGAAAATTGAAAAGTAGGTACTGATTGGCTAAGGATCAGAAGGGAGTTGAATGACTCAGTAGTTTCAATAGGCCTCCTTATGCCTCTGTAGGCATGCAGATATATGTATTGGAATGCCACCTGGAGCTGACAACTAATAAGGAATATGCCTATACAAGTGGAACAGTTTCAAAATATACTCCACACTTTTCAAGAAGCGATAAAGAGGCAATACTGCTAATGCGGGCAGTTAAGGGGTCAGCAGAAGCTTATTGGGAGCTGTGGTTCTAGTCGATTTTGTACAGGCTTATGTGCAGACATATTTCGAAAGCAATACTTCTCTAAGACGAATTGAGCTTGAGAAACTTCCTTATTAATTATCGCCCCTTGCTACCCGCGCTGGTAAAAGATTACGTCCAGAGAGGTAAAAAAAGTACCCTTGCAAGATAAGCAAACTTATGCACTTACTTGTATCGATATTTACGTTGTTGCCTGAACTTGGCTATGAACGGGCACATGCATGTGCTGGTGTATTGGAACAGGAAAGTTACTAGTGACAGATGTTTGACTTGTAGTTGTCATGTTGCATGTCTAATGAGAAGAGGTGGGAGAAAGCATGTATTTAGTCATCACTGTGTTTCTTTCAAGTTTTAAGTCATTAAGGGAGTGTCTCAGTGCTTCTTTTGGGCACTACTAACAGTTGTGTTAATGAACATTTAGTTTTGTTTCAGGATTGTTTCATCTGTATGTAAGCATCAAATTTATGTATGTTAATGGTACTTGTAGGTTGTTTGACTGGAGACCGGAGAAGTTGAGGGGAATGCGGCTGAAGCATGAGAGCACTGTTGTACTTAAGAACATGTTTGACCCAGAAGAGTTTGAGGTAAGCTTTACCAAATTTTGTTCATTAGAAACCTTATTCATCTTTTCACTGGCAGTAATAGAAATGATGAAGGAAACATGAAATAATAATAAAATTCATAGAAAACTGATATCATTGTCGATGGCTAATTTCGGGAATCCCATAATTTGGTCTCTAAATATTTAGGGAAAAAACTTAATCAGAACGTCTATATAGAGCCAATGTATTTTCACTTCGAATATTTGACTTTTTTCATGACCCATTGCTCGATAATTTGTCCGCATTATGGTCAAAGTTGGATTACATCATGTGGAAATCATTATTCCAAACACCACAAACATGAGTTCGACCTTCCGAGGTCTGCTTACTTCCGCTAGTCTGACTTACTAGTGACATTGGTGAAAGTAGCGAAACATGTGCATGTGTAGTGTTGGGGCTCATGTGATTGACACTCCACTTCATGCGTGTACACTGAATGGAAGAAGCGAAAGTTATGAAATGCTGTCGAACAGCAGCAAAAAGACCAGTGCTGGCATTTTATAAATGACTAAAATGGCTCACTGTCATAGACTCAGAGGATGACGGCAGTTTAGTGGCTCTCAGTATTCTGTTTTCGATTGAGGACCTTCAGTCTTGTCAGACCAATTGGCATTCCCTTAAAGGAGCCCTGACAAGATTTTTCGGTACCCTATTTTACGACGGCATATTAAAGATACACCACCACGTACTCACGAGGTCAAACGGTT
>JARGYV010085060.1:0-14734 GCA_029532675.1 Ornithodoros moubata
CGTTCAATGATATCCATTCATGGCAATGCTTAGGTTAGTGGCATTGGGGACATATAGCCCACGTTGAGGATGGACCCACGTTCAGTAGTGTCCTTGTATTGCCAACTGTGAGATGGGTCAGTCCGGAGGTCCAACCACATCGGTTTCAAAAATCGGTTTCAGTAGTGTCCTTTCGTGGCAACGGTTAGGTTAGTGGCCTTAAGTGTGTGTATTGTCATCAGGTAAGGGAGCTACCTACTAGTTAGTTGGGGGCTTATGTTAGTTGCAGAGAGACTTCGCTGGAATCGTTTAATGTTACGGTACTAGCCACTGACTGCATCGTTAGCAGTGGGGAAGGTGAGCGGTCGGCTGAAAGATGTAAAAACAAGGATTCTGTGTGTGCATTACATAAAGAGGAATCAAAGCGCAGGTTGGCAGTTTATCGTCAGCGAGTTGCCTTATTAAATCGTTGCTGCACTTTCTTTCGTTTCCAACGTACGTCACTTCGGCTTGCTTTTGCACTCAAAACATTTCACAAAGAAAAAAAGCTGGAAGTGAAATGGGCTGTTAAGTCACGTGTTGACGCTATGCCATGAGTAGCGATCACTTCCGTATGCAATCATTATCTCAATAGTATGAAACATCCTGATCATACTTTTATATGTTTGACTAAATGAGGCTGCATTATTTATATTCCGAGGAATCCGAAACGATCTTTAGAGGGGGCGCAGCAAGCGGTGGTCAACCAATGATATAGCTACACGACCCAGCATGAAATATGTCAAGTCTAGAGAAATTTTCTGTTCACGGAATACCGGGAATACATCGCCATGGAGCCCACTGACCGCGCCATTACTGTTTCCAGACTTCACTTTCATAATAAACCGTGTAGTCGTCAGAGAGCAATATACACAAATATAATGCACTGCAGAATACAATATGCACGTAACGACAAACTATGGAAAATGAGGCAAGCAAGATGGTATAATCCAGAAATAAATGACGACATAAAAACATAATTGTGCAGATGCAGGCGAGCTGGTGGGCAACTCCATAGATAAAGATGCCTGAGTGTGGACACGGGTGGGTAGAGACGACACAAAGGCAGTTTTACATTTCGTCGAGCAAATGAGGCCAAAGCACGAGAGGAACATATAGACACACACGAAACTAATCTTTCGTCCTGCAATCTTCTAAATCGAACACTAAAAAGTTTCTAACTCCTAGGTTGAAAAATGCAGCTACATTGCATAGTAAGGCCTCGCAGTGAGGGCCAGTCCCAAGCCCCCAGGCTCTCAGTTATGCCGGTACCTTTCAGCTATGTAGACATTTGTTTCGTTCCTCTGCGCTCACGAGAGGTTTCAAAATGAAAAGTTCCAGGTCACCATGTATCATCTAGGCAGGCAGGTATAACGGGGCACCACCACCGTTTTCGTCGGGTTACCTAAGCTATACGGATATAAGGATCGTACGAAAGTTCACGGTGTCCTTTGTAATGCTTCTTTTTTGTTATTTTACCAAGGTACTTTTCTTTCTCCTCAAGATACGCCCGACGCACGCTTTTGACTGCAGCTAGAGCAGGGCGGAAGCGAAGAAAGGAATAAATAAGTTCCATTTTTTGGTGAATGCATCTGGTACAGACTAACGGAAGCCAGTTATTATGGGAAATGCAGCGTGTCACAGGTGCTTCGGAAAGACATTTTACTCGAATATTTACTGTGAATATTTATACAAGAAAGGCTTGGATGACAAGTAGCACTTATCCTTTACCGTCACTATACAAAAACCGAAAGAGAACAAACTGCTTGTTGCAGATGAAGCGCCACCTTTTAGGCACTGAATAAATAAAGCTATCGCAGGAATGTGGGCTTTAGTTGGCTTTCTTGCATTTTATTAGTCACATTTTTCTTGTGTTTCGTGCTTGAACCATCACTTCTACAATGGTGATGCATAAAATTCGCATAATAGATTAGGAATGAATCCTGCGAAAGGTTACTTGCCACTCAATCAAATGGGTTGTTTACATATGATACTTTTGCCCCAGTACACATGTTATGGCAATGAAAGAAGAGTCACATTTCTGTGGTCCCCGCTTGCATGTTGTTTCAGTCTCAGAACACCAAGTTCCATCGTTGTTCAACATATGTATTACGGTGGACACGAGTCTATAGTGCGAAGCTCGTACAAACTAAGTGGCGTAAAGTGCGTCACAGCAATGCATACCTCACAGCGCCATATTTGATTCAGTGAACTAAACAAAAACACTCGCTTTCATAAAAACTCTGAACATGCATAATAGATTGAAAACAATGACCACCGAAATGAGACATTATATAACTCAATTATTTTTCGTCTTTCTAAATAGCCAATAGTAATCTGCCGCGTAACATCATCTGACGAGCTGTCGTTGGCACAGCCAATGAAAGCGTTCCGTGTGGTAAACCGCTACATATATGTGGCTAGAGGCACTATTCTCAAGGTTGACATGGGTGTATGTGATCTCAGCATTCGTTGGCGGTTCTGCGTCGCCATGTTGGTTGCCACCTTTAGGCGTTGCACAAAATCGGCAACTCACATCTTGCGTTTTACACGACAATTTTACAGAAATGTTGGATGCATGAATTCTGCGTACATACCCGAGGTGATTTTGATTTATTATTATTCTTTCTTTTTAAACAGTAAACGAAGGAGATGCAACGCAGGTGAAATTCATATAATAGTGGGGATGGACTAATATTGTAGCGAGCAGAATGAGACCTGGGCCCGTTTGCATAAAAGTTCAATACGAGTCGCAAGTTCAATCTCAACAGCCTTGGCAGTGCTTCCAGCGCGCGCCCAGAGCACGTGCAAAAACCACCACCAAAGCTATTGAGATTGAGTTTGAGACTCGTGCTCAACTTTTATGCAAACGGGCCCAGTTAGGTTTGTCATATTCTTGGGGCAAAGAGGATAAAGCAGAGCTGTGAGCAGATCATGGGAAACATGGGAACAAGCTTGGTAAATATACGGCTCTGGGAACAGGAACAGTCAGATTACAGCGCTGTCCGCTGGCGATGTACGCAAACACGCCCGCGGTTTTCAAAAGTGAAACGATGCTCTGCCGCCCAAGCTCTAAGGACGACTGAAGAAAGTCACGAATATGTCATTTTGTGAAATTTTGTTTTAGTGTTTCTTGGCCTTCTTATTTTTTTATTATTATTTTTTTTTTGTGTGTGTGTGTCCCCTTATTTGCGGCTAGCCTCGTCCACAGCTGCTTATGGTCCTAGCTGCTTATGGTCTAGTTAAAGGTGGCGCCGAGGGGGTTTTTCTCGGCGGCGTGTTCATTTCCAAATTATTTCCTTACATTTTGTGGTGGTGGTGACGTGCTGCGTTGCACCAGTGACACACTCGGGTTCACGTTCGTGAGACTAGTACAACGACACATAATAATTTAGCTAGTACAGTTATACATGCACTGTTAACTTGTGAACTGTGCAACATAGAGAATGAAGCGTATGAAGCGTGCCACAAATTCGAAGCCTGCAACGGCAAGGGGAAATCCTGTATTCCAGGAAGTTCAAATATAGAAGTTTGTTTTGAAAGCAAACACTGTAGGGAACTTGGGCTCGCCACCGAACGAACAGCATGTCTTATGACACGATTATACTTTTTAATAATAATAATAATTTGAAGGCTTGTTATACGAAAAACGGCTTACGCCAAGTCGCACAAAATACAATGGAACTGAAGACCAGTATGTAGAGAATGGTAAAAAGCTCTTTTTTTATTATTTTTTCTCGGCTTCCGCTTGGATTTCAAACCCGAGGTTAGTGCCAATGTTCATCACATAGATGTGGCCTCACCATAAAAATTAAGAACATCGAAGAACCCAAGGGGACGGGTCTGCCTGAACTGCGATGAAACCACCAAACAGCAATAGAGTAATGGGCTGCCGGACTGCCATGAATTTTGTTCTGGCATTGGTTTCGACGCGAAAATTCTCAATTAATGGCATTAAAGATGAGTTTCCCTCAAACAGCATTTGTATGAATTGCAAATGGCATGGGTTTGTGTTGAAGACCTTTGACCATCTGAAATTTCCGCCTTCCATGGAAAATACCAAAAGGAAAGGAAAGGCAAGGAAACGGAGCAGAGGTTCAAAACACGCATTTCATTTAAAATCCCAGTGGCTGTGGAGATGAACCATTTTGGACAGTCGTTCTTCCTTATCCAATCCTTCTGAAACGTACACTCGCGTGTCACATTGCTGCATGAGGCCGAGATTCTTGTTTTGTCTTTTTTTTTTTAATTAATCTTTTTTCTCTCTTTGCAAAGGGAGCACGAACTTTCAGTACTGCCATCAAAGCAGTGGTGGTAAAATAGGTGCACTTGTGTGTAAGATGGCAACACTCATGTTCTTGTTCAACTGGCGCAATTTGAGAGTAATGTGGTAATTTAACAATCTACATTATAAATAATACTTATTGGTAACAAAATTTTGGATCACGCTGAATGGGTTCGACCGGCGGCAGCGAGACAGAAAAGGTGGCAGCAGCGCTGCGGCGCACACCTCTCTGATGGTGGTGATGTCGATACTGCTAGCCGTAATTAGTTAGCTGGCCTTGCTACTCTGTGCATAGTGAACTTCCCTTTACAAGATCCGAGAACTATTTCACGGAATACAATTGAAAGTGATCACTTGCCACTAGGATAATAAAATCGTAATCTTAGATCCCTTTTTTTGCTTGTACGCGGCATGGTTGTGTTTAAATGAGCCCCAGCAGTAAAAAAACACTCAATAAAAGATACCTATAAGACAGAATTCATGGCTGAATGGGTCAGTTTACTTTGAGCTCAGATTTAATCACTGAGCTTTATAGCAAGGCTGAGAAAAGGACAAATTAAAGTAAATGAACGATGGGGCAACTGCACAACAGTTTCCGAAACCTGTCAGCGAACTACAAGTACGAATACATATTCTTTGTGATTCGAAGATCGTTGTAATCTGCAGTAACATCGTAGCTTGAACAGTTTCTGGTTCGGTTTGTTTCTCTGAAGCATGGGAGCATGACCCAGTTTGCCGTAGCTTTGCTGAAAGAGTCTGGGAAAAGTTATCCTTCCATCGTCAACTTCTCGTTGCATCTTTTTCGCCGGCTTCTTTCCAAAGATTTCGCATATCCTGATATAATTTCTTCGATAATAGCTTCGGCAACCATCTTGGCGGAGCAGAACGGCAAGCCACGCAAGCTGTGGGCAGGATACTCACACTGGCAGAACATAGTATAATCATTCGCGCGACTCATAATGCATGTGAAGTACGTTTTTATGTGCTGCGAACTTTTCATCACCTAATCTTTGCTTTCTTGCCACGGTATTATTTTATTAATTCGTTAGTTCTAGTCTACCATACTCGCGTCGCTGCTGTCGCATTTGGATTTTGGAGTGGTGGAGAGCTAAAAATAGTACATGCACCTAGAGGGCAAAATGCCAGCCTACTGTATAGTGTCATCTGATGCTCCATAAGCGTCACGGCGCCATAAGCCCCAGAGGCAGTGTTTATTTTCATCGTTTTGTAATACAATACTATCACCAAAGTGACTCCATTATAAATTGTATTTGGGTGTAAGTTGAGAGATTAGATTACAATAACAAAATTGAAATCATCCAATGAGCACGTCACACCTATCCTTGCTCAACCAATAAGGCGGCGACACTTGTGCCGCAAGTGTGACAAGGCGATAGGTGCGCCATTAATTTGCAAGTTGCCAAATGAATCTCGGCGTGTAAGAGTCTCGCCATCATTGTTGCCAAGCGCATTTTGTGATATCTGAAGCAGCCGTGAAACCGTGATAGTGCTACATAAATGAAGTCGTCATTTGACATTAAACCTGTACACGTCGTAGGTAAAAACAAAATGGTGGAATTATTTTCAGAACACTAGACACAATGGGTTTAATCGGTTAGGTGTACGAATTGCTAGTTCGCGTATAGTGAACTTGAGTGGAGCAACGCTGCTCTAGCTCTGAGGGAAGCGCGGGAAGCTGCGAACAGAAGCGAGCTAAAAAGATGGCTACGTTATTCGACGTTGTGGTCTCAGCTGCTCCCAATATCACACTGCTGATGATCGCCAACTAGCATGAAATAGCTGTACGGGTCCCTGTGGGGTCCCTTGGTTGTCAAGTGACCTCCTAGTGTAGTTTTGAGTCAGATGTCGTTAACCCTCATGGACTGACCCATCTTACAGTTTGCAATACAAACTATGAAGCTTAGAATCTCCATACTAAGTAAACTGTGTAAATACAACACAGTGTCCTCAGTTTTATTGCCTTTCTGTTTTCCTCCCTACAAACTAGTTTCTAAACTTTTGTCGAAACAATAAAGTGAAGTCCAATGTTTCAAAAAGCAGAATGTCAGAATGTGCATGTAATTAGCACTTAAATGAGAACGCATAGCAACACGAACAGTCGATTTCTGGTATAGTTTGGTCAACAAGTTAATCCTATATTACTATGGTTATGCACTTCGCAGCTGCCACGTCTACAGCTCAATGCACTGTTGCAAGGTCCTGTATTGTCGCGTGAATGTATCCATGCGCGTCTTCGAAAACACTTGAATATTTTGTTTGTGAATATTTTGTTATATTGCACATATCTTGAAATAATTACATACTCTGTAGCAGCCAATGATCACAAAAAGCATTACTGTCAACCATTTACCGCTGTATACAACATCGTCCATCCGCTTCGATGAGATGCCACAATGATTTATTTTGGCACTGTGGGTTTTAAGAGGGTGGACTCTTACATGATTTATTTCAACGGGTGGATTTCGTGGACATTAAGCGTATATTTTTCATGTCATTTACTTTTATGGATTTGAAATTGCCCGCTCCCCTTTTCCTCGTTAAAAACTACAAAGGTCTTGACCATCGATGACCCAATTTCAAAACTGTATGTATCATAACTAGATAACATTATATTGACCATTCTAGCACAACATGAAACATTCACTAGTAGGAAGGGATGTAGGCAGGCAAGCTGGTGTAGCAGAACGTAGTGAATGACGATGGCTTAAAACTAGACATCTTCGATTTCTCCTGTCCGTACCTTTCTCCCTGAATCCCGGAAAGGGCCGTCTTTCCCGAAATCACGCTTTAGGTAGATGCCAGGTCTATAAAAAAACCCAGATCTTTCGGATAGAAAGATTGAAGCTGCATTCAAAATCGAAGATTGAAAATCATGTTTGCCGCAAAGAACCTCATGCTGTACTGTAGACACACATTTTCTACAGTTGATGACTGCCCCTTTTAGTTAGTTAGTTTAGTTAATATAGCATCAGATGGGCCAACCGTCTCAGAACTGATGTCTGGGAGTTGCATGTTCCTACGGTCCGAGCTCTGAGCATGGAGGGTGCACACTGACAGCTGCCTTATAGTCATCCCTGCAAGTAACTGTCCCTGCTTTCCTGCTCAGTGGCAGCAGCACCTCGCACTCAGCCTCCATCGCTAGTTTGCTACTACTCACACCAGTTGGTTCCTGTCCCGAAAACATGACTTTCATGACCTTCGCAGCCTTGCCTCGGATGCCACTTGCTCAGCCGTCTGCCTTCCAAATTGTGCTTCAGTATTATAAATAACCTTTAGACAATACATACCCTGGCTACCAGCATTTCCCACCACTCTTACACCAGCTCGCTTGCCTTGTCTCTGTATGTTAAACGAACCAGGCAAGCTTCATTCAACATTCATTCTTATGTAAACTTTTTTTATTTTTTATTCACTGTTGTCATAAGGATGACCAACAAAATATAAGATCACTTAACTTCCTCACACAAACAAATATTTATCAGGTAAAATGACTTGTAATACCCTCAAAAAGACTCTATTTCTAATACTGCACTATTTATGTAATAAAGAAACACTGAACTTCGGAAAAGTTTCGTACTGAATATCTCAGTTGCACAGGAAAAGGTTCGGCATTTTTGTGTCATTGAGTGTTTTATGCAAACGTCCACAACACCGTTCTGGGAAAGTGTACATACCTTTATTGCTCCTTAATCCTTCTTAAGAGAACAACAGTTTGACTGTGTTGCTGGCAAAGCACCACAGTATCATATATACCTACAAAAAATGCTGCACACGTGTCTCGGCACTCAAGCAGCATCAATCATCCTTAGATCTGAGACTGAGCCACGGTCACTGTCTCTATTGTCTTCAAGGATAATTGTCCTTCGTGTAGGCCCATCAACGTCTACGAAGAGGTACCGATATTCAAATTGCTTCTGTGCATTCTGTGAAGAGATAAGGAAACTGAAGTATAGTAAATTCCATTATTACAGCAAATAAAATCATCTTCCTTATGTCACCACCTCTCAATCTTGGATGTAAGACAACATTTCCAGCTAGGTCTGACAAATATGTGTGTCGGATTTTCTGAATCTTAGCCTTGTTGATGAATCATGAAGGACAAAAGTCAAAGGAAAGTACAATGCATGGCACGGCATTTGTCTTCCTTTGCAGGGGAGAGAGATACAGTTCTCGAAACAGATATCATCACGTTATAGCAGTTTTTCTGGGAAACAGTTTCTTCCCAATGAAGGCCCTGGGTAAATCCCCCTCATTCTTATACCAACTCGATAAACCAAGTATGACCAAAGTCTTCCTCCATTATTGTGACCATCCCCCATCGATGAAATCATTCTGCTGAAGCTTACAAGTCCAGTGGTCGCAGGATGAAATAAGCCTTGTGAACTTCAATGTCACAACCCTGCTTCTACCTGCTAGGTCATCTTCCTGACCCACAAGTACAGGTCTCTGGGTGACTACGTGCGATGAATGTCTAAGTCACAACCCTGCTTTTGAGGTGACTTACTGCTATTTGAACATGAAATTACAAAACTTAAAAGACGGTGGCCATTGGTCACTTTGCTGGTACTGTGACTTGTGACTGCGTGCATGTATGGGACCAAGCATAAGCGACTGAAGCAACAGAAAAACAGTTGTATTCGCCATCACACATGCCATTAAGTCAAGCAAAAAGGTAGCGGAGACAGTTATACTTTGGGCCACTTTTTCGGAATAACATAGCAACACACAGCATATCTGCTGTAATAAATAAACAAACAAAGTGCTGAAATCTTTGGATTGGGGTATGAACATGCACTTTTTCAAGTAAGCAATCATACTTGAATCTGCTAGCTATTAGCTAGACCACTCCAACTGCAAGATAACAGAAATGACCCAAAGTATACTATGGCCTAGGTACTGCAGGCTTCTCTACATGTTGATAATTTTTGAAACCTGAAGTAAAATTGTAGCCTTGTAAGCAATAAATTGTTTTGGTAAACTAGAGTGAATTGGAACACATTGCCTGAATCTTCTGTGTTTTAATAAATGACACAGGGTTACATAGGCTTCCTTCAAAGATTTAGACATAGACTTCTAACTAACCTGGAGCATTATTAATGTTGCTTGGTATCACGACAATTTGCTTTATGACCAAATTCTGTGGGAATGGCCTTAGTCATATTAATGAGCCTTGACTGTACAACATTAATTGTGGAAGACACTGAGGATGACATGCTAGCTGTGGAATATGCATTTCACAATGCTCAAGTAATAGCAGATGAAAAGCTGCAAACGCCGGTGAATGCGGTTAAGGGCTGATAACGAAAGATAAGTGTGGCAGGATCCAAGTGAAAACAAAAGGTAAACTACTGTCATAGGTGTGGCAGTACAGTCCATCTGGAACATGAGAATGGTCACACGCTATGCTTGTGGGTTGCAAGGTCACCTAGCAAGACGTTGTAGATGAAAGAAAAGGTAGCTCAGGAAAACGATAACATAAGACTCCGAATCTTTATCCCATGCCCCCAAAGCAATATGAAGCACCAATATGGATAGCAAATAATGTTATTACACAGGTGTTTTTCATGCACTTGCTTTCCTCATAGATATGGTTCTCCTTGTCAAGCATAAGGAAGTGGGAACAAAGCAAGGATTCAGGCGACCTGGTACATGATGAGAACGAATAAACCTGAGACAGGGAAAGAGAGGATAAAACTACAACAAGAGTAACTGCCAGAACACATTCTCAAATTAAAGAACATTACAGAGCAGACTATTTTGTGGAGTATGCTAACGAAGTCCATCAACAAAGTTCATCAACACTAGGTGAAGCATTAACAGAGGCAATGATTAATGAAACTTCCAGAATTGTTTGCTTGCTTTTGTATACTTTGCAACATACTGTGAGATAATGCCCCTCAGTTCAGCAGTAAGTAGATCTAATAAGACTCTTGCTATCTTATAAGGTAACGTTGAGATATGTAGGATGTCCAACACTGAAAATCCTTGTTGGATGCCAGATTTCTTCATGCAGGACACAATCCTTGACTCAATCGTCCCAGATACTGTCTCAACGAATGAGAGCAAGGAACCATGTTCTGGCCCTCCATGAGAGGAGATGTATGTGTGCAACTGCTAAGCTGACTAGAATAGACGATCTTAAGATATTATCCATTTATCCCATAGTCAGGGTGTGATTGTTTATACAGATTAGAATGACAAAGGAGACCAACAAGGGGCAGTAGAAATTCAAAAAGCCAAATATCAAAATGAGTCTTCCAGACTCATTGGGCCTCGTGTTGGAGGTAATGAAGCAACTAGAGTCGGAACACACCCGAGTATGTCACCACTTTAGCCATCTAGCTTCTTGCGCCATTCTTGAGGTGGACGGACAACACACACTGCAGTTACGGATGAGATGTGACGACACTTTCGGACGCGATAGAACCAGAACAGTATGCATCATCACTGAATGCACTTTCTCAGTACTACGAAGCGATTCAGAGAAACGGGTTCCGTTCTGTTGACTGGAATGTCCAGGGTGATCTTAGGTTTGATGATGATTCCTCATGGTATTGTGTGCAGATCCTTGATCCAAATCTGAAAACCGAACTCAAGGCTAGTTTTATTGTCTATGAGGATATGTCTTCTATAGCTCTTTATGATGACCGCCTTACAGATGATTTGCGTAGTGAATTTTCTGAGTATGTTGTGTGCCTGTGCCCTGTTTACTGCAAGTTGCCCAAAGCAGACATTGCTAACTGACTTGTTCAGAAAATAAATAGTCCTACAACACTGTGCATGCAATCTTACTGAGCCAGGTGAACCTTCTGGTCAGTGTGGGGCCTTTTCTACTTAGTATAACCTTTTACTTTATGGCTAAAATCCATAGCAATAGTGATGGCCATATTAACAGGGGTTAGGTGTAGTCATTCGGGTACGGGTTTCCACAGAGTTAAGCCTGCACTAAGGGGGCACAGTACACTGAATAAAAGACTGTGATGTATGTGTAAGAACACGTAACTTTAAACACGCTACCGTAAATTGTGATGCTGGGTCCAGCTCATACCGGACAAGATTGGTTCTGGGAATGATCTGCATCGAGTTTTTTTTTTCTTGGTCAGTTCAATTCCAAGACCACATGTCTTACAGCTTGGGCTAGGCCATCTTTTTAGCCGTCATGCTAGTGAAGATTCAGGATCAACACAGCCACAGATGATTGAAGATAGACAGGTATAGGCCTGAGGCCAGTGACAGCAAACAGCAGGCAGTGAGCAAATGGCTGAAACCAGTGTGAAGTGCTCTTAGATTAAAGAACTTCAACACCAGAGAAGGAGCTAACTCATGCAGCTAGGCCCTTCTTGTTCAAAAGCTATTCCCCTTTGTGCTTCACATCCATTCTTCATCATTGTGACACACAAACAACGCATTCATATGAAACAGCAGAGCAGCACCAGCTAGCAGTATGACTAACTTCCATGCCTTGTCCGAACTAACATAAGATTCCAATGCGAAAAAAAAAAGAAGAAAATAAGAAAGAGAACAGCCTAATCAAGATTGGAATATAAAATAAGGCACAAAAATGAAAAACTATGAGGAACATAGTGTCGGCAATAAGTCTATCTAATCAAGGCAGGAACAAAATGAACCATTCCACAAGTCAATGAAAGCCTGAATTGAAGTTCGGGCAAAAAGTTAACTTGGGATAATTTTGTGAGTAGTGTTATGTGAGGCAAGAAGCAAGAGGATGAGAGCGTGGCTGAAGTGACATTGATAAAACAATAGCCTATTTTCACTTTGCGAGAAAGGATCCAACGTTTCAGATAGATGACTAGCCACACACTATATCCTCAACTTTGCCAGAAATAATTACTTTCAGTCCCAGTTTTCTTCAGTCACAGATAAGTGGACAATGTTACTAAATGGTCAAATAAAACCTATAAGAAATGAAGATAAAGAAACATTTCTAGACCCCCGGTGCTTTCAAGTGGAAATGAAAGAGCAACAGGTTTTTAGCGAAGCCATTTGCACCTGTTTCCAGCCGAGGAAATATTCCGATAACAAGGTAAACCACGAGGGCACGACTCTGGAGATGGCAAGCGATGTATTACATTCACTACCAGCACCATCATGGTATATGTACTATATTTAACACTGGCTAGGAAATTAAAATCTGACATTATTTGGGTTGTGCTGCTCAGATGAACATGCCATAACATGCATCTTCCAGAGAGTTTATACTACGAGTGCAGCTTTCATCACGCTCCTCAACTATGTCCTGTTTATCAACTGTAAAAAACAGTATTTTTTCTTGTCTTTATACAGTTTTTTTTCATTTAAAAAAGGCTTTTGACATGCTGTGTTTACACTTTCTGCTACACAGTGCGCAACTTTCGGATGAGAAAATTTAACTAGGATTTGTTAATTTCCTTTAGTTAATACACAGAGAACGAGATACTATATAGCTAACCAGGTATAGCTAATCCAGGTATCAGTGATGATTGTATAATTGATCACAGTCATAAGATTGTTCGTAGGGACTGGCCATCAAAAGGTGGAGGTGTTGCAGTGGTTCTTAAATCTGATATAAAATATGTTGTTTTGGATCCTATTGATGATCATGAGAGTATATGTTTAAGGCTGGACTGTTGGGGCAACACTGTTATTTTGTATGCGGCCTATAGGCCTCCATCTTCTTCTGATGAATTTCTCTTAAAACTACGTGATCATATCCTTCAGTTCCGTATGAAAAATAAGATTATTATTGCTGGTGATTTCAATTTGCCTGATGTTGATTGGATCAATCTGAAATGTGGCCGAATGAGTGCTTCTAGCTCTGAGATCTTGTTTGATATCATGCTTTCATGTGATATAAGACAGGTTGTTGACCAGCACACACGCGTAAGAGGATGTTGTCGCTCTATTTTGGATTTAATATTCGTGAGCAATGCTATATGTGATTTTCCTGTCTTGGTTGCAGAGGGGATCTCTGACCATAAGTTAATTTTCTTATCATGTACTTTGGAACATCAGTGTGTGCCGGAAAAAATATCGGTAACTACTGTAAAGGATTATAATAATGCTGATGATGCCGGCATTATTGATTATCTTTATTGCGCACTGGAGGATTTTCACGGTCAGAATGTAAATGAGCTTTGGTCCATATTTAAACAGGTTTGCATATATTGTATTGACAAATTTATTGCATGTAAAACAAAAAGGATAAACAGGCCAAATCCTTGGATCACTAGAGAGAGAATTCATTTGAAACGGAGAATAAAGCGACACAGAAAACAGAAGACTCTAGATGATAATTATGTGACTGCCCTACAAATGGAGTTGAGGGTTAAGCTTCAGTCTGCTAGAGCTCACTTCTTTTCTTTTATCCTTCAAGAGTTCATTACCAATGACCCTAAAAAGTTTTGGGGTTATCTAGCATCTGATAATAAGCCTATTGAATATGTCAGGACTAACAACGTTATTCTCACTGAAAAGAAAGATATTGCTGTTGCCTTTAATGAGTACTTTGAAGGTGTGTTTTCTAAGAGGGATGCATACGTATTGCCTAGTGAGGATCGTTTGAGCCTTCCGGATGATTTTATATCTCATGAGGGTATCGTTAACTTGCTTCTTGGCTTAAAAGATAAGAAAGCATGTGGTCCTGACAATATTCCTAATGTGTTTCTACGATGGTATGGAGAGGTATTGGCCATGTTTCTATGTGTTATATTTCGCGCATTGTTAAACACAGGTGTGCTTCCTGGTGACTGGTTAAATGCTAGGGTGGTGCCTGTTTTTAAAAGAGGTGATCATGGTCTAATCTCTAACTATCGGCCTATTTCTTTGACTTGTTCCTGTTGTAAGTTATTAGAGCATATTGTTGCCAGTTATCTAACCAAGTTTCTACAGGCCGGTGGCAAAATTTCATCTGTACAACATGGCTTTCGGAAAGGCCTGTCAACAGTAACACAGCTTTTAATAACGACACATTTGTTTGCGTCAGTCATTGATGCATTGGGACAAATTGATGTCTTGTTTTTAGACTTCAGTAAAGCATTTGACAGGGTTCCACATGGTAAATTATTACTTAAACTTGAGAGGACTGGTATTCCACAGCAGCTTTTAGTATGGCTTTATTCATACTTATCCAATAGAGTGCAGTACGTTGACATTGGCGGCGTTTGCTCTAACTCAGCAAATATTACCTCTGGTGTACCTCAGGGATCGGTCCTTGGGCCTCTACTGTTCCTTGTTTATATTAATGATATTACTGATTGTGTTCCAAGCAATATGGGTATACGACTTTTCGCTGATGATTGTGTTTTGTATAGTGAAGTTAATAGCCGTCATGATCAACTACTGTTAAATTCTGCACTGAACTCCATTCTTTCTTGGTGTGATACTTGGTCCATGCAGTTGAATTTAGAAAAA